>OU015490.1:257586368-257608868 GCA_907164885.2 Dolomedes plantarius
CACGGTCTTTTATTGGAAGATTAATTTGCACAATTCTGCTGAATCTCTCCCACGTCGGCGCCATCTACCGGTGGCGTTTTAAACTTTTTAAAAACTTAAATTTTTTTTTGGCTGCTAAAAATATCCGATTTCCCTGTGAATCCTTTCTTGCAAACCGCACTTCTTCATCATGATTTCTTCCTTCTTTAAAAATTTTTAAAGTTTTACGAACTTTTGGCTCACCCTATATATATATATGTGTGTGTATGTATATATATATATATATATATATATATATACACATATGTATATATGTATATACATATATATACATACATATATATACAATGTATATATATATATATATATGTATATATGTATATATATATACATATATATACATATCTATCTATCTATATATATATATATATATATATATATATATATATATATATATATATATATATATATATATATATATAAATAGTGAAACTTATCCACGGTGGCCAGCCAGGGAGGGATAACCGTTTGGAGGGATGACCGTCAACGAGAGGTTTTTCCATTACGTTGTTTCTATGGAATCTTGAATCGGGCTGAACCAAAATACGGTCGTTGAGAGGGGTGGCCGGCTAGACAAGTTGCTCTGTATATATACATACGTAAGTATGCATGTAGGTTTATACGTTTAATGTTAACTCCCATTGTTTGACTATAGCCATAGTTTTCTGTATGCATAAAAGGGCATATACAAGCCCATTTCCCGGGGTGGAGGTGTGAACCACCGATCCGGGGTGTTCGATGCGCCGGCATCATTAAAACCGGAGATAGGCATCGAGCAAGGCGCAGAGCGTGGGACTTGCGCCACTTTCCCAGTCCCTCCCGAGATCATATTTCACCTCGGAATATTTCGTGGCGCATATAGAGCGCCATCCATTTTCTGAGGAGGGAAGAGAGAGAGACTTTTATCTAATCGGCGACACCCCCCTATCACTTCACCGCTGGAAGTCTCTAAAAGCCCACTCACTGTGACCCTGATATGATTAATGTTAATCTGGCGCTATTCCGCGACCACCCCTCTCTCTCTCTCGGCTCACCCACACCACTTTTCCAAGTCTTGAAAAAAAAAAAAAGAAGAAAGATTCGAAAAAGGAATATAAAAAAATAAAGTTCAGGAATTCTTCCCCGATAGTCTAATGGAAGCGGCAGTCCGATTAGACCGGGGTTGACACTTTCTTAAGTGACGTCACGGAGTCACTTTTAACCCCAGATAGCGCGACTCTACTAGAAATGCCACGGTTACGGTTTTTTTTTCTCCCATTTCTCCCTTCAATATATATATATATATTTTTTATTATCTGTGTCAGTGGCGGGGAAATGGTTCCTGATAAAACTAAAAATCACTTTTATCCCTTATTTATTTATGTATATATTCGCCACCTCCCTCTGTTCGTTTTACGAAATGGAGAACTGTTAAAAGGATAAACCCGGGGTCAACCGAGGAGAGGTTCGCCAGATTTCGAGGGATATATCCTTTCATTTATGATCTTGGACGGCGTTTTTGAATGTTCATCCACAAATTTATGGGAGCCGATTCCGATTGTGCCAATATCGGGACAAGACAAGAGGGTGAATTAAAAGGCGGCGGAATGAAATCCCTTTCGTAAACACTTCGCTTTAAAGAAAACTCGTCATGCAAAAACAAACTTAGTTCCTTTAAATGAAAAGAGTTAAAAACTAAACTCCCTAGACCATGGTTTCTTTACCTGTGGTCCATGGACCCCTCTAGGTTCCGTGCATCCATTCCGGGGGGGACTGCCGTCTGAGATGAGTGTTCTATTCAAGAAAAATGAATGTGACATGGAATTCGACTTTGTAAATATATTTTCTTATCTCATAGTCTTGATACAGCATTGATTCGGTTCCATGCACATTTTAGTGTAACTGTTTTATTATGTATGTCCTATGATGTATGTGTGTTTGGGATCGCGCCTGTGGCTTATTTTGTACCGGTTTCTGGAAGAAAGGTATGTACCTCCCGGAGGCAAATTTAGCTTATCGTGTAGAAAGGTTTTGTAAAAGAATATAGGAGTGACTTGCCACCCCTTCTCGGCTGTAAAGGGGTCTTAGCGTCCCCATAGCAACGGCCTAGTAACATCTTTTAGCCAATGAGAGCTGAAAGGTGTTTGTTCGAGGACATAGCTGACCTCTGCTCTCCCCGGTTCTAAAGAAGTAAAAAAAAAACGTTTTTTTTAGTCAGTTGAAGAATAAGCAGCGACAGTGAGAGGACCTCGTGGTGTCCCGATCTTGAACGATCAGCCATTTTTTTTTTCTTGCGTTGCTGATTCCGCTGGTCGACTTAAAAGAAACGAGATGCTTCAATTTCAAACGAGGGTGGTGGTAAGTCATAGGTATTTGTGTTATATTTATCAGGAGAGAGCACAGCTCTAATCTATTGTAAATAATTTGAATTTTATGTGTTCTAATAATTTTTTTAATGAATGATAGAAATTAATATGATTATTTCTGTAACAGTTTGTAATCAGTGTTTAAATTAATGTTAAGTAATATTAAGAGAAATTAAATGGTAACATTAGATATTAAATTTGAGTTCGTGTCCTTTAGTTATTCTCAGACATGTGTCAGAGTGTATTTCTCAAATTTATAATTTAGCAAAAAAATAAATAAAAAGCCACTATACAAAATATTCTAATTATTATATGTTCTAACTTAATTTAATAATGATCATGCTGCAAAAAGCACACTTCACCTTCACACACATACACACACACACATGTAATACCCCCATCATGTCCTTAACATCCTTATACATCACGTCCTTAAATTATAACCCGAAAGAAAAAGCTAGTTCATATTTACATGGCTGGAGCTAGACTCAGCCCGAAAGGAATAAAAATTAGATTTAAATGCAGTCGGGCCAAACTTCTTAGTACATCGTTTATGAGAGCTAAAATGCATCCGTTCATTCCAGAAAAACGGCTCGAAATAATTTCACCTTTCAACATTAAACGCGAGAGGGCGAGGTAGACATGTGACTATTATTTGTAGGATCGGCGGATTTAGGAGTTCACGAAGCTAACCCACTCCTGATTTCGGACAAATACACGTGTAGAAATGCAAAGGCATACGGTTTTAAAGGCCTTGTTCTGTGGCTAAGGATTTTATAGCTATAAATTAATAGTACCGGGGAATGGATTTAGGAAAGGGAATTTAAATGCTAGAATGAAGGACATGATATTTAAGATATTACTTACTCACACACACACATATATATATGTATGGCTCGAGGGGGCCTTGTGACAACTTGCTCGCTTTCGGTGCTGAGGGTGCTTGGATCGAATCCCGACGCGCGCCATAAAATACCTCTGTGTCTAGGCCTGATAGAGGCACGTTCAAACCGTAGACCGGAAAGTCCCTCTATGAAGGTCAGAGAAAGTGGGAGAGGATACGACCCCCCCCCCCCTTCCCCGCTGTCGCCCGCTCGATATCTATATCTCGATTTATCTATATATATATATAAAACAGTTCCGTAACTGACTGACTGACGGACATACAACGCACAAACCAAACCGCTGGACTTAAAGGGCTGAAATTTTGCATGGCGATTCATCTTATAGTGTAGAGGTGCACTAAGAAAGATTTTTCAAAAATTCTTCTTAGATTTTTTAAAATTAAATTTTTGAGCTGTTTTAGTAACTTTTTATTTTTAGTAGCATTTAAAATAATAATGTGAGGGTTATAAAATTTATATCGCGAGAAAGATCCTAAAAATTCCTTTAAAATGACATCTTTTTCGAATCTTTTCCTCCATTTTCTGATTTTTGGTGAATTTTTAAAGATTTATTTTTAGAATTTAATTTATTAAATGCCCATCGCGTGATCTCTTTTTCTGGTACTTTAAATTAATTTATCGTCACGTGCATAACAGCAAAATAGAGAAAAAATAAATTTTTTTTCTTCCTAATACGGCAGACGATTGGACATTATCCAAAAAAAATATTAAAATACAATAAAAGATATTATGTTCCTCGAATTGTACTATATTAACTGTACTATATTCTTTAGTATGTCCTATTACATTTAATTTGAATATTTTCTTCTACATTATTTTGTCTATAAAAATATCCCTTATGATTTTTTTATAAATATAGCTATATATATATATATATATATATATATATATATATATATATATATATATAAAGTTGATTAAGTTACTGCGTGGAGGAACGTGACAGGGTCGAAAATGTGCTTTATGCCAGTTCCGTATTTTCTGTTTGAAGCGATTCGTCGTATTTTCTGGAAGCAGGTTTCATCATATTGTGAGACAGATCAGGTCCAGTGCGCTAGACCAGGGCTTCGCAGACTGTGTACCTTCCACCCGAAATATCAGATTCTTCGACACTGGTTAGCGAAAATAATTACGAAAACCATCTGGATTTGAAATAGGGAATTAAAATTTTAAAAAATAACGTCGTGGATGAGAAATGAAACGATCCTTTCTTCTCACTTTCATTGCTCTGATTTATGTACAATCAATTAAATTTCGGATTTAATGTTAGTTGAATTTCTTTCATTTATTATGAGGTAAATTTCTCTCATTTATTATCAGTTAAATTTATCTGATTTAATATTACTTAATATTCTTTGATTTATTGTCCATTAAATTTGTCCAGTTTATTATTAGTTATATTTCATTTATTATTTGTTAAATTTCTCTGATTTATTATTAGCTAAATTCCTTTGATTTATTATGAGTTAAATTCGTTTTATTTACGATCAGTTAATTTCTCTGGTTTATTATCGGTTAAATTTCTCTGATTCATTATCAGTGAAATTCCTCTGATTCCTTATCAGTCAGATTCCTCTGATTTATTATTATCAGTTAAATTTCACCGAATTATCATGGAAATTTCTCCGATTTATTATCAATGAAATTTCTCTGAATTATTATCAGTTAAATTCCATTAATTTATCATCAGTTACATTTCTCCAAACTATTATCTCTTAAATTCGTTTGTTTTATTATCAGTTAAATTTCTCCAGTTTATTATTAGTTAAATTTCTTTCATTTATTATTTGTTAAATTTCTCTGATTTATTATTAGCTAAATTCCTTTGATTTATTATGAGTTAAATTCGTTTTATTTATTATCAGTTAATTTCTCTGGTTTATAATCGGTTAAATTCCTCTGATTTATTATCAGTTACATTTCCCCGAATTATCAGTGAAATTTCTCCGATTTATTATCAATAAAATTTCTCTGAATTATTATCAGTTACATTTCTCTGAACTATTATCAGTTAAATTCGTTTGATTTATTATCAGTTAATTTCTCTGGTTTATAATCTTTTAAATTCCTCTGATTTATTATCAGTTACATTTCCCCGAATTATCAGTGAAATTTCTCCGATTTATTATCAATAAAATTTCTCTGAATTATTATCAATTAAATTCCTTTGAGTTATTATGAGTTAAATTCGTTTTATTTATTATCAGTTAATTTCTCTGGTTTATAATCTTTTAAATTCCTCTGATTTATTATCAGTTACATTTCCCCGAATTATCAGTGAAATTTCTCCGATTTATTATCAATAAAATTTCTCTGAATTATTATCAATTAAATTCCTTTGAGTTATTATGAGTTAAATTCGTTTTATTTATTATCAGTTAATTTCTCTGGTTTATAATCAGTTAAATTCCTCTGATTTATTATCAGTTACATTTCACCGAATTATCAGTGAAATTTCTCCGATTTATTATCAATAAAATTTCTCTGAATTATTATCAATTAAATTCCTTTGAGTTATTATGAGTTAAATTCGTTTTATTTATTATCAGTTAATTTCTCTGGTTTATAATCTTTTAAATTCCTCTGACTTATTATCAGTTACATTTCACCGAATTATCAGTGAAATTTCTCCGATTTATTATCAATAAAATTTCTCTGAATTATTATCAATTAAATTCCTTTGAGTTATTATGAGTTAATGTTTTATTTGTATATTTATTCCATGTATGTACCCGGGGTCGCGGAAAATTTTGTGGGGCGAAGTTTCATTTGCCTTGCTCTACACGGAACTGTTGCTCACAGTCCCATGAAAATGAATCTAGAAAATTTAATTCGAATTTTCTAGAATTTTAGCGGAAACCTCAACTAATGAGTTACCATGCCTTTAAAATGCACTGTAAACAAATAGATTTTTCACTAAAAAATGACGTCATTCTGCAATGTAACAAATACATTGTAATGCATACCTTTAAAATGTAAACGAAAATAAACATTTCACTCAAAAATGACGCGAGGCAAGAAAAGAAACGGTTACAGCAATCAAGTCCGTTCCTGAATTTTCAAACATGCTGACGCCCTCCAAAACTCTTAAAAAGAAATTTAAAAAATCCTCAATCCAGTCCTGTTGAAGTTTATTATGAAGACTGCTTTGTTCATTCATAAAGTTTATCACAAATTTGTAAAATTAGAACACTTTTTACCAATAGTAAGTTTCGCTGACTTTTGGTCTGCAGATTAATTGTTAAGAGTCTCTCCGCTGTGCGAAAATACGAATGACTAGGCCAATAAATTCCAATTTTGGAACTTTGTGTCCTCCCCCACACACCAGGGTCCGAGGTAGCGTGTTGGGCTTCGAAATGTGGGTGCTCAATGCCTTCGTGCCTAATGCACGTTCAGTCCGTAGGTTTGAAAGTCCCTCCCTGAGGTACGTGGTTCGGAAGAGGGCACGGGTCCCTCAGCTGCCCTGGGGGTGCTCGGTCAAAACTGAGGTGGCTCTGGGGGAGTGGTGCTGACTCCCCTATACGGTGTCCCCCACTGGAAGCCATGAACGATTCGCGCAAAGCAAACAACCTTTCACACACTCGTGGGATGATGAGACAACGTTTCTGTTCTTTCGTTTCTTACTGGCCAAACAGCTGAGCGAGATCCAGACTGGTTCCATGGCCTTATAGAGTCAAAGAAAATCGCGACCCAGATAAAGACACGCCCCTAGATATATGCGTGCATCCCATTATTGACGTAATCCATCAGAGTTTTAAAAGCGCTCGGCAAAAAAACAAACATCCATTTCTGTATCTCCATCTGGGCACGCGCTGTTCGCGGAATCCGCCGCAAGCTGACACCGGCAGATTAGGCCGCTGACGTCGTTCGAGCGGTGCGACCAGTTGGTTGAAAACAACTTCGAGGCACCCCAGTTACAATCATCGCGTACGTTTGGCTAGCCGACAGACTAATGGGCTCGTTTACGGGAACCAAATGCCCGTCACAACGGCGAGAGGGTGGTTGAAAAGCTTGTCGAATCCCGATTTCAACAACATTATACACCTGAAAGACTGTCGTTCACGCGTCAGTTACTGTTACCGGTGCCTATCCCCTTGTCGGTAAGTCAGGCCCCGGCATACAGCGAACAGACCAATCGGAGATCGGCTTCAGATCCGGCGGGCCGTCACCCTGAACAGACCAAAAGCTTGGGCAGCCGTGTACACGATTTTCGCGTAGAAAACGGGTATAAATGAAAGAGCTCTAACGACGGAGAGAGGGCAGCTAGCTAGCTCCTTGGACACAGCTGCGCTCTCACCCTTAGACCAGAGTGAGAAAGGACTCTCATAGCGCATACAGATTGGTACAGAGTTCTCTGCATCTGCCAGTGATTTATGTCTCTCTGTACTCTGTACTATGCGTGGATCGCCTCCTCTGGCGGTCCATCAAAGAAAGAGTGGGGGGTCAGCGGGTCAAATGGTGTCGAGCGGGGTCGGGGGAGACACCACATCAACGAAACCTTGCGGGCGGGAATGGGGGTGGTTCTAAATACCGTGTCTAATGTTACCGTGACTAATGTGATGACAGGAGTCGGGGATCTGCAGGCAGAGAACTCTGTACCAATGTATATGCACCATCAGACAGAGAGAGCCTGTGCGAACACCACATCATTTAGGAGGTAACTCCGGTCCGGACAGAGCAATCTGTTCGGTTGGTTGGTTGGTTCAGATTTATTGGCGCAAGGTCCAGAAAACACAAGTGCAATCTGAACTCCATCCGAGTGCGTGTTCTCAGTTTGAGGAAAGAATCTGTTGTCAATTGTATGTAATTTCTATAACTATCTGTAGCAGTGGTTCTTAATCTTTTTCATTGTCAACACCCCCTTGAATCTGCAAATAAGCTTTCACCCCACCCTCCTTGAAAAATGTTTTTATATTTTTAATTTAGGAAAA
This sequence comes from Dolomedes plantarius, assembly GCA_907164885.2. Classification (NCBI taxonomy): domain Eukaryota; kingdom Metazoa; phylum Arthropoda; class Arachnida; order Araneae; family Dolomedidae; genus Dolomedes; species Dolomedes plantarius. The sequence continues at coordinate 257,594,589 of OU015490.1, forward strand.
GACATTTATTGCACGATTATTTGAGGTGGTGAAAGGCAAAGTGGTGTAAGTCAGTAAGTCAAGTGGTGTAAGTCAAAAGCGTTTTACTGCAAAAACTACAATAATTTCACTGTAAAATGAACAAATTATAATTCATAATAATTATTATGATATTGCGAATAATAATTATTTGCAATTCCACTATAAACTGAACATGGAGATTACATTTTTGCCCTCAAATAAAAAAAGTTGAAAATGTGACTTACACCACTTTGCCTTTCACCGCCTCATTTATTGCATAAAAAAATTAATACATTCACAGTACACACTATATTATTACATATAAAACAATATCTAAATTTTTAATGCCTACGTTGTTGTTGTTTGCTCATAATTATCCTTTTAAAATGAGGCTCTTTCTTTTTGAAAGAGCCACGCGTAAGTCATCAGATGCATTTAAGCGATTTCTGACTTTTGTTTTGATGTGCAAAAGGGATTAAAAACTCATTTCCCCAAAGGTAAGTGGTGGCACATGGTGAAAGTATCTCTAATGCTGCTTTTGCCAAATCTGGATAAAGTTCTAACTGCGTACACACCAGAACTGTTCTAGGTCCAGTTTTTCAAATTCCATTTCAATGCGTGCCTTAGCTGGTATCGCGATAAGATCGTCTTTTAATAAAACGTTGTCTTCCAATGAATTTGCGTCAAACAAAAATGCATCGAGTATCCATTTAGTAATTTGGCTTATATTTCTCGTGGAAAAGTATTCATCAAATGATTCACTCAATTGGTAATTTTTATTAAAAATTTAAGACCTTTTTCTCGCACCCCTAGAAACGATGTCCGTACCCCCGGTTAAGAACCACTGGTCTATAGTAAAAGCTGTAGGTTTGAAATTCTTCTGGCGTCTTCTATTCATCGCGAATTTGAAACCCAATGCGCAGCTGTCGTTTCGCGAAGAAACAGATAATGACTGCGCATACTTCGGATGTGTCCCACGGCGCGAAATAACTACGCTTCTATGACAACCCCCATTGAGTGCAAGACGTTCATTTAGAACAGAAAACGCGAAATCGTTTTTTTCATTTATTCCCCCCTCCTAAACTGATTAAAGATTTCGAAAATAAAATTCCTTAAAAATCTCGAAGCACAAATTATTTCTGGAATCCTTCTGCTCGTAAAAGTGGAAGTGTTTCGGCAAATAGACCCAAAACTTAAAATGATTTAGATTCGGAAATCAAAAACTTTTGGCACAGAATTTCGAACAAATGTCAAAGTAAAAAAAATATTCCATGTGTTTTAAATACAAAAGAAAAAAAATTCTGTAAAATTCAGGAACCCATTTCTAAATTTTACTTATGGAATACGGGAGTTTTACGGAATCGGCAACACAACGCGAGGTCGATCTTCCTCAGGGGCGGCACAGCCCAGAGTTTTTTTTTTTTTTTTTTTTTTGGGGGGGGGGGGGGCTATATATATATATATTATATATATATATATATATATATATATATATATATATATATATATATATATATACATATATATATATATATATATATATATATATATATATATATATATATATATATATATATATATACATATAGACATATATATATATATACACACACACACACACACACATATATAAGAGATAAACATCGTCTCATTTTAAATTTAAACTCATTTAGTATTCGGTCTACAATTATATAATTTTAAAGCTATGAAAACAAAATTCGCCGGGCTTTTTTGGGAGGGGCAATTGCCCCTATTGCCCTCCCCCTTGGAGCCGCCAATGATCTTCCTAGATAGCGTCCTTTCGGAGATTTCCCTCTGCACCCACCGTCAGACGCAAAATTAAAACTCAATATATTGTTTAAACGGTAGTTTAAAAAAAAAGTTAAAAGTTCCTTGTCCCCCCTAAAGTCCCTAAAAATTTAAGAAAAAAAAATTATTTTATTTAAATTAGGGACTGCAAAACTGGACACTCGGAAATAGTGAATCTTAGGTTTCAAAAACAACACACACACACACACACACATATATATATATATATATATATATATATATATATATATATATATATATATATATATACAGGTAACCCTCCTATAACACAGTAGATATATTCCAAGAAAATACCATGTTGTGTGATACCGTGTTATATGAGACCCACAGACAGTTCAAAAAAGGGGGGTTACGTTCTGAAAACTTATTAAAAACAAACATTTTTTTTAAAAATTCCATATAAGCAACGTAATTTTTATTAAAAATATAAATGTATGTATAACACAAAACGAAACACAAAAAGAAACAAAAAAAAAATATTTTCATTTAATGCGACCTTAATTTAATAAATTTCTTCCTGATCACTCCTCAGTACAATCAAACGAGAACGCTTTTTCGATTGAACGATATCACTCTCACTTTCGGAATCTTTTTCTTCGTTTAGATTTTTGCACCTTCTATCCTCTTTAATAAATCTGTAATTTTGGTTTATTTGCTGGCTCTTACAGGGTCATTGTAGATTCACGGTATGGAGATTGACAATTTTGCAGCTCCCTTTTGAATTTTCGGCTTCTTTCGCCGGAAGGGTCTGCATTCAAGAAAAATGATTTTAAAAAATCTTCAATTCTTAAAAAAAAAGAAAAGAAAAGAAAAGAGAAGGACTAACAATCACTTAATTAATATATAAGCATTAATAATTAATAATATAAGCATTATTAATTAATATATAAGCATTTCGGAATCATTCAACTTGAATGATTCGCAATGATTCGTTGTTTTCTAACATTCATTTACCATGAATACTTACGAACTATTTAATGGGTGCTCTTTTCCAGAATTCTAAAATGAAGAGTTCCCAAGAATTTTTCGAGGACACCTGATGGCATTATTAAGGACATTAAAAATTATTTATAAAACGTTTTAGAAGGTATCTCTTTGAGGATCATATATGTATATATATATATATATATATATATATATATATATATATATATATATATATATATACATATATGTGTGTGTGTGCATTGCCGTAACTAGGCAGAGGCAACAGGGGCACACGTCTAGGGCCCACTTGGAAGGGGGCCCCAAATTCTATATTTGTTTTATTATTTTCCCAAACCTAATTAATTTAGGGGCCCAAACTCAAATACTTGCCCAGGGCACAGGAAAGGCGAGTTATGGCACTGTATTTGTGCATATATATATATATATATATATATATATATATATATATATACACTCACTTCCAAAAGTTAAGCACCGAGAGGTAAAATGCGAAAAAATGGACAAGTGATGCTTTGATTCACATGAAATTCTGCAAGTAAGTAGCTCTATGTTTATTCATGAAACAAAATAAGGGATTGCATACAGAGATAAAAAAAAAATTGAATTTTCATAAATTATAAGATGACGTCATATTTGCGTCATTAACAAAATGATGTTTAAATGCAAAACAAACAACAAAAACCGACATTAATAGGGTATGTTAGCACCCCTCACCTTCATACAAAGTGTACAGCGTGTGATCATGATGGTTATAAGGTGATCTACCCCCGCAGAGTCCAGGAACCTCCATTCCTGCTGTAGGGCAGTTTCTAATTCACTGAGAGTGGCTGGAGGTGGTAAACGTCTACATACAGCACGGCCGGGGGCATCCCAAAGATTTTCAATTGGATTAGGATCTGGCGAATGAGCCGGCCACTGCATACGCGCAATCCCTTCCCTCTCCAGAAAGTCGTCAACGCTGGCAGCTCTTTGGGGACAGGCATTTTCGTCCATTAAAACGAAAGCAGGACCAACTGCTGCAGCGTACAGTTTCACAGGGGGTCTAGGACTTCATCTCGATACCGTCCAGCCGTCACGGAACTTCGCCTTTAGATGTGCAGGTCGGTGCGATATCCCAATGAAATCCCTGCCCAGACCATGATGCTTCCACCGCGGAATGCGTGATGTTCGGTGATGTTCCTTGATTGCGTGTGCCTTGTTCCCTCCAGACCCTTACACGCTTATCATCGGGTTGTAGGGAAAATCTGGACTCATCTGCGAACATAACATTGCCCCAATCAAACACAGTCCAATTCACATGCTGGCGGGATCACTTTAATCGTGCCCCTCTGGATTGGACGGATAAAGGAACACAAACTCGTGGTACCCGGGCGTACAGACCATTCATGTGTAGCCTTCGACGAACAGTAGTGGCAGATATCGGCCATTGATAAGAACCAATGGCAGCTGCAACCATAGATGTCACACTTGTGGAGGTCGATCTTCGATTCCGCTTGGCTACAACAGCAATACATCGATCTTCCGAGGGGTCGTAACCCTTGGACGACTGGCTACAGGTCTTCGGACAACTGTTTGTCTGGTTTGGAATTGTTCCCATAATCGAGAAATGACGGAATTATGAACGCCGAAGAAAAGAGCAACATCTGTGATAGACTGTCCTGCTTCAATGCGTCTAACAGCCCGACAGCGTTCACAATCTTCCATTCGTCATCTGGAAGCCATAGAAACACGTCTAACTTGAAAACAAATCGTACGAATGTTCTAAACACCTTTCATCAGCACTTACATGCAACTCCTGTAACCCTTCACAATGCCGGCTACTTATAAGACTGCCTGTTTTGCATATTTCTCGACGCGAAACTGCGATTGGCTGTTACCTAACATATTTGCATACTTCCTTCTACCTTTGCAGCAAATTTCAGCTTCTTTAATTCAGATTGGCTTACGGAAATTAACATTTTCCTCTCCGTGCTTAACTTTTGGAAGTGAGTGTATATATATATATATATATATATATATATATATGTGTGTGTGTGTGTGTGTGTACGTACAATGTACCCCCCCCCCCCCCCCACAAGCATGTATTCATTGATTCAAGGAATAAGTAATTTATTGAATCCAAGGGGTGGTAAAGTTTTGACAAATTTGAGTGGAAGTGGACGGTTACAGTTAAGGAGTCGAAGAGGGGTGTGCCTGTCCGTTAGTTTTCAGGACAGCCCCCCCCCCCTTCCGAACGCGGGCGAAATTTAATTTTCCCGCACCTAATGCTTGTTGTTATTGAAACAAGCCGCGAGTTTTTATCGTCTGCCGGGGAATGTAATCGCTGCTTATTTCCAACATCGGCGCTGTCCGCGCGCCCGATGCACTTATCACTCGTCGAACAGTCGTCACTCAACTCCGACACCCCGCGAAAACGTTCTTTTCGCTAATGAGTGGCAACATTACACAGATAATTGCACCACGTGACCGCGCGCGAGCAGGTGGGCTGATAGCGCGTATCGACTGATCGAATGGTGGTGGTGCCTGCCTGCGGGTCGCGGAATTTTCTGCCGGGAACGATTTGGGCCGTTCGATATCGTCTGAGCAAAAATTTCACCATTCCCAGTCCTCGAAACGTCGGAGATGATGGGGGGTGCCACAGAAATGTTTTGCTGGGGGGAGACGATAAACGAGCACCGTTTCCATTCCGGAAAAATAAACTTCGGGGGTGGTGGAGGAGAAAATTTGGGATCCGAAGCCCAACTCAGTTTCAAAGCAGAAGAAAGAGTTGATTAGGACTTCACTTTCGGCTTAGGGTAATCTTAAGATATTCGTGTCGCGCACAGAAAATTATTCATCTCATGCTTGGAACTAATATATTCTTTCATATATATATATATATATATATATATATATATATATATATTATATATTATATATTACATATATATATATATATATATATATATATATATATATATATATTATATATATATATATATATGTGTGTGTGTGTGTGTGTGTACAGGCCCTGATTTTATATTAGGCCCAATAGGCCCGGGCCTAAGGGCCCCGAAAAAATTTTTATTTTAAAAGAAAAAGAAAAAATTCTCAATTCATTTTTTTTTATTTTACTTTTTTTTAATAACAATTTTTTTTATATATCCTTTCAAATTTGATTGCTTGGTTTATCATATGTATAGTTATATGTATAGTTCATCATATATATGTTATAATGAATATAAGGGATGAATAAGTTTTTCCGATTGCATTGTATTGGTGTTTTAATGATAAAGTTAATATGTTGTATTGCTTTTTGTTATTTGATAATGTTCTAGGCTTCTGCTCTTCAAATGGCCAATTCTTGGTAAAATGGTACTTTCACAATGATTCGAGATTTATGATTCGTCAATTTTGGAAATTTTACGCCCACAGTGTTAGGGGTCCCTCCATCCCGAGTTGTGCCTATAGTCAAGAATTTTCAAAATCGGGCCCTGTGTATTTATATATATATATGTATGTATGTATGTATACACACACATTTATATACATTAGCCCAACATTAACACTAACATTTTTTCGAATAAACGCCGCGCGCAAAAGGAATGACATCGCCAAAGTGTTGCCATCCAGCGAATAACAATTCCGCGAAATAAAAAGGCTCCTTTTTTTTTTCTTCAAAAATCCTCTTCAAACTGCAAACGATTAAAACGCCGAGATCAGCAAGGGTGATAAGAGTGGTGAGAAAAAAAAAACCCTCCAAAGAAAGAAAAAAAAAACTCGAAAGCAGAACGGTTTGGAGTTAAAATAAAAATCACAAAATATGACAAATGCGAATTACAAATTTTTTTTTTCATTTCATTTTATTTCATTTCATTTCTGTAGAAAAATTGCGGGGCAAAAAAGGGGGGGAAATCGTTTATACAGTTTGCTGATTGGACGATTTCTTTCCCCCCTTTTTTTTCCCGCGCTATCTCGACTTTTTTGAATACAGTCTCTCCTTTTCGCTGATAATAACTGTTCGGAGCTATCTCACGATCTCAGTGAGATCTGAAGGGTTCGGGAGAGAAACGGGATCAGGAAATGGTTAAAACACCGGAGCTGCTCACCATTAATTCATTTATATTAGCCGGAATGTTAAAGGGAACGTCCACCCGCTTAACTCATTGTGTCTGTATGTATATACATACACACACACTCATAAATATATATGTAATAAAATTTTTAACCGACTGTAATCTTTATTTTTGCCCGTAATAAGAATTTTCTCTCTATATAGTAACCTTTCCGCCCCCTTTCCATTACTAACATACCTCGCTAACTTCCGGCAACCCGTTTACAGCTACTTGGGTATGCTCGCCAGAAGAGAGTTGGGCGCCGTTTTGTAAGGTGATGTTTGCTGGAATAAACTGCATTTGTTCGTTCAATTCGAATCGTATAGATTTCGGACTCCATGTGTATTCAATCAGGTAATGACCATTCTGCTCATTTCATATATATATATATATATATATATATATATATATATATATATCGTTCTCTGAATCATCGTTTTCCCGCATTTATCGTCCCTTGAAAAACGATAGATCGTGATTCCAATATATATATATATATATATATATATATATATATATATATATACATATATATATATATATATATAGCTGGGCAGCCATCTTTTGACAATGGACTTTATGTTCGAGTTAACAATCGCTTTTAATTTATATATACAGACAGTGGAATCTCGATCCATCGTGTTTCAAGGGACCGGCTGGAGTGAACGAAAAAATGCGAGAAAACGATAGATGCGGGAACAGAACGAAGAAATATGATCGTTGGGTTTGGATGAAAGAAACGACACATGCGGGAAACAGATGATTCGGGGAACGATCGATCGAGATTCCACTGTATATGTACAACGAAATGGGCAGTCCTGGTGAAGCTGAGATACCGATCGTATTCCTCAACAACCCTACCTCTCTCTGACTCCCCCTCCCAATAAAGGAAGACTGTTTCAGAAAGAGGACTCGATTCTGCAGTTTCGTCGGTGGTTCAGAAATATCCCTTGTGATTAAACAAATTTAAATTAAACAAACAAACACACATATTCATTTATACATACACACACACACACACACACACATATATATATATATATATATATATATATACATACATATATATATATATATATATATATATATATATATATATATATACATACAAACATATACACACACACACACACATATATATATATATATATATATATGTGTGTGTGTGTGTGTGTATCACTTAATATGAGCCATACCTTTTTTTTACTGGCATTCCAATAAATTTCTAAACATATCATTGTTACGTTTATTTTTAATTTCTTCTTTATGTATTTTTTCGCCTTTGATCTTTCAATGATTGTCTCCAATGACTTATTCAGTTAAAAATACCTCAATATATTTGGCAATGTTTATCTTAAAAATGTTCCCCCAATACCTTTCGATTCATTATTTAAAGCCAGCACAAACGCACATTATGTGTGTGTGTGTATTTATACGCATGGATATAATCTATACTAATATATAAAGGGCGGATTTTGTATGTGGAGGGTAATCTCCGGAATCACTGCACCTATTTGTAAAATTCTTTCACTGTTTGAAAGGTACATTATTCCAGATGGACATAGGCTATATATTATGTATATCTGATCAGTACAAAGAAAGTTAGGGGCCTAAATGTTGAGCTGATGCTTCACCTTTACATCAACCATAGTCAAGTAACCATAGCAACACATCAAACTACATTTTCATTTATCATCAGTAAAACATTTAATATTTTAAAGATTCAAGTGGAGGAGGTATTGATAAATACAAAAGGATTTTTGAAAATGGCAACGTTTAAGGGTTTATTGAAGAAAATTACATTTCAAACTATGCTTTTTATTGGACATTTAAGGTAAAAAAAGATTTACAATTTATTGGCTATCAACTGGAAATTTCTTGGTTTAATATTACGGAACTTTATTTAACGTATAAACTTTATGTTTTTGAATTTATGTACAATTTTGTGCACAATTTGCTTAAATCGAACTTGAATTATTGAACCTTATTCAAAAATCAGAGTGTTTCATTGAAACTGTGAAATTTATTGATTATTTCGAATAAGCCTATGTTTGTTCCTTTATAAGTATTGCTTCAATTGAGCTGAACTTTTGCATAGATATAGTTGATAGTTCAGATTAAAACATAGGCATATTATTTTTTGAAAATCGGGCCCCGGAGTTTTCTTAATTAATGTTTTAATGATTGAGCCCCTCAAAGTTGCTTATTTCGACAGCTTCCGCGGCTGTCCTCGCTGACAGCGAGACTATGAGGCCGAATCGTACCAAAATCGGCACGCGGGTGGCCCCGGACACGATTCAGGGCCTGACGTAGCCGGATTTTTGAATTTTTAATTAAAAAAAGTTATTAAATTTTTGTGCCATTTTTGGTGTATTTTTTGTGTGTGGACTCTGTAGCGGACAGGCCATGGGGCCGAATAGTATCAAAATCGGACTGAGGGTGGCCCCGGACACAATTCAGCCCGGACGCGATTCTTCTTATAGTGTAGGTGTGCACTAAGAAAGATATTTGAAAAAATCATCTTAGATTTTTTTAAATAAAATTTTTAAGCTGTTTTTGTAACTTTTTAAAATTTTGCATTTAAAATAATAATTTGAGGGTTATAAAATTTACATCGCGAGAAAGATCCTAAAAATTCCTTTAAAATGAAATCTTTTTCGAATCTTTACCTCCATTTTCTGATTTTTAGTGAATTTTTAAAGATTCATTTTTGGAATTAAATTTATTAAATGCCGATCACCCGATTTCTTTTTCTGGTACTTTAAATAAATTTATCGTCACGTACATAACAATTAAATAGGCAATATATTTTTATTTCTTGCTAATGCGGCAGACGATCGGACATTATCCAAATATATATTAAAATACAGTAAAAGATATTATGTTCCTCAAACTGTACTATATTCTTTATGTCCTATTACATTTAATTTGAATATTTTCTTCTACATTATTTTGTCTATAAAAATATCAATTACGATTTTTTCTATAAATATATATATATATATATTTCTATCAATTCTATACATTGATCGTCGTATTTATTATATATATATATATATATATATATATATATATATATATATATATATATATATATATATATATATATATATATATATATATAAATATATATATATATATATATATATATATATATATATATATATATATATATATATATATATATATATATTCCCACACACACATATATATATACAATAAATATATAAACGAAGCTCACTTGAACAGAAAATTTAAAACAGTCCAAACAGCACAGATGCCAGAAAAGTACTAAAATCAGAAGCGACACCCCGCCCCTGCCCCCCTGCTCCACCGTTTCGCGATTTGAAATTCCACTGAAGAACCCCCGCTTATCGCGAGAAGTGCTCCCCCCCCCTTCCCCATTTCAATTAGACACTCGCCCCTCCCCGCCTTTCCGTCTCACCTTCGACTAATTACCCGCGCATTCGAAACCGATAATGAGAGGGAGGCCCGCGCTCTGCTCAGGTGTGCAGCCGATAGCAGCGAACCGGTATCGGTCGCCCACCAATTTCGCGAAAACGCTATCGTCTGCGCCCATCGCTTTTTGATATAAAATTAACGGCGATTCCTCTGCACAAATTTCCTCGACGACGAGTGCTTCTCGTCTGTCCGCTTCAAAAATTGTTTGTGGAGGGGGAGTCGGTCAATGGCGCGCTTAAATGGTCGCTCGGAATAGGTGCACTGGGTTATTCCACTTTCGTTTTGCGATGAAACACAGACTTACAGACATATGCAGTAAACTTCTCCAGGACATGGTCACGAAAAAAAGGATGGCAGTTGAGAAGAGGTTTCTTTCCGTAACCTAGGTTCTACGGTATGTTGAATCAGTTCTGAACAAAATAAGCCGTTTAGTGAAGTTTATATCTATCTATCATATTATATATATATATATATATATATATATATATAATAGAAAGTTGAAAGAGAAAAACCAGTATGAGCACTAAAGCTACTACAGCCAGGAACCAAAAACATGAAAAGATAAGATTGAAAGAGGTTTTAGACAATATATATATAATATATATATGATTTCGCATGCTTATGTCTCTTTAAAAAAATATTATTTTCAATATAAGAAGTACCCAAGTCTGTCCGATGCTTTAAAAGTGTTTCCTAAACCATTGTACAGACTTGGGTACTTTGAAAATAATATGTTTTTAAGAGACATAAGCAAACGGATTCATCTTGGAGAAAACTGACTCAGGCACTTCTTGTACTAAGCCACAGATATATATATATATATATATATATATATATATATACAGTAGTGAAAATTGATTTATGAAAACACAGTTTTTTTAACAAAAGCTTCTTTAGTATTCATTAAAAATGAAATGAAATTTCATACATTATACATACTAAGTATAACAAATGATTTACAAAAATGAAATTTCATACATAATAATAAACAGAAACATAAGGTCAAAAATTAGATTTTCGAAATATACAAGCATGGAAATTGATATATGAAATATCACATTTCATTGGCTACTGTGAATTAATGTGACAAAAATTTGTATAAAACAAAGTAACGTGAATTGCGCAGTAGACATAAAAAGCGTTTCGAAGCAATACGTTTCAGTCATACCTTTCACGATGGGTAAACGAAAGGTGTTGTCTGAGGATGAAAGAGTCAAAACAGAGGTATATCTAGAATGTGGATAATCTGTTCCGGAAATTAGTAAATTAATTAAAAGATCAGTTGGTGTGATATATAACTAAAGAAAAGATTCAGCAAATTAAGGCAAAAATTTTAGCAAAAATGGTAATCCATGTTTAACTAAGATGGAGAAAAGGTAGATTCTTCAACTTGCAACAAAAACCGGCCACAGTTCAAAGCAGATTTGTGCAGATCTATCCCTTCCTCTTACTTCTAGAAGAGTTAGGCAAATTTTACATTCTTTATGGAGCTTGAGATGGTCGAAAATGAAGTCTGGTCCAAAGTTACTTCTGCGTCACAAGCAGATGCGTTTGCAGTAGTGCGAGAAGTACATGGTAATGGGCGACAATTGGAAGAAGGTCATTTTCTCCGATGGAAAGAACTTTAATTTGGATGGCCCCGATGGTTTGAAGTATTACAGGGGGGACCTCCGAAAAGAACCAAAATCTGCATTCAACAAAAATTATGGTGGCGGAAGTTTGATGGTTTGGGCAGCGATTGCTTATGATGGCAGAAGTGAAATGGTATATGTAAATGGTCGCCAGAATGAATTTGATTACAGCTCAGTTTTAGAAAAGTCCCTTCTTCCATTTGCATGGCAATATTATAGTTTAGATTACATCTTCATGCAGGACAATGCAAGTATTCTCCCTTCAAATGAAATGAAAGATTGGTTTGACGAACAGAATATTGTTCTTTGAGATCATCCACCAAATAGTCCTGATTTGAACCCCATCGTAAAAGTTTGGGGACAGCTTGTTTATGCAGACGGGATGCAGTACTCATCACTTGTAGAATTGAAAGCTTCAGTCTGCCAAAACTTGAAACTAATTGATCACAAGTACATTCAAAATCTTGTTTTATCGGTGCCATCTGGAATAAAAGAAACTTTGATGAAGAAAGGCGGTTTTACTAACTATTAATTTCAATGAAATGTGATATTTCATAAATCAATATCCATGTTTGTGTATTACGAAAATCTAATTTTTGACCTTATGCTTTTGTTTATTATTATGTATGAAATTTCATTTTTGTAAATCATTTGTTATACATAGCATGTATAATGTATGAAATTTCATTTATTTTTAATGAATATTAAAAATGTTTTGTTAAGAAATCATGTTTTCATAAATCAATTTCCACCACTATATATATTAGCTGAATACCCGGGCTTCGCTAAGGAGTACATTCAAATTTACTACAACTGTCAATGTATGCAATTAATTTGAATGTTTAATATCCATAAAACATACTAATTTGAATTAAATTCTTAAAAAAATTTTCATCTCAATTAGCCTAGTGGTTAAATTTTATCTTTTATCGTATTTTTTTTTTTTGTCAATTTATTTCGTTGTTATCCACGGGACGTAAAATTTATTTTAAGTATCACAAAAAGAAAAGAAACCACATGATCAGCACTTAATAAAATAAATTCTAAAAATGAATCTTTAAAAATTCACCAAAAATTAGAAAATGGAGTCAAAGATTCGAAAAAGATTTCATTTTGAAGGAATTTTGAATGGTCTTTCTCATGATATAAATTTTATAACCCTCGAATTATTATTTTAAATGCAAACTTTAAAGAATGTTACAAAAACAGTTTAAAAATTTAATTTTACAAAATCTAAGAAGAATTTTTCAAAAATCTTTCTAGTGCACCCTACACTATAAGAAGAATCGCCATGCAGAACTTTAGCTCTTTAGGTCTAGCGGTTTGGTCTGTACGTTATCTGTCAGTCAGTTACAGAACTGTTTCTATTTTAATATATATATACATATATATTTATATATATATACACATATATATGCACATATATATATACATATATATATACACAGACATATATATATATATATATATATATATATATATATATATATATATATATATATATACATACATATATATACACACACACACGCACACACTATACACGCACACACGCACACACACACGCACACACACACACACGCTCACACGAAACACTATGCTGAGATAATTTTGTGACAAAATGAGCAACCTCTAAGGGCCTGTTCACATAGGAGTCCATTGCGTTGCGTTAAGGAACAGATGATGTTGAGACGAAAATAACCCAATTTTAGGCGTTAAAAATTTCATTGCTAATCGTTTGGAGGCATATGATTGGTTTATTTTCGTCTGAACGTCATCTTTTCCTTAACGCAAAGCTACGGACTCCTATGTGAACAGGCCCTTAGAGTTCCAAAGGTGGCACGTCTATTTGGTGTTCCTATAACCTCGGTTGCGAAGTTATTGTGGATGTCGAGAGGTACTGTTACCAACGATACGACAGCATACAACGCTCGTTGCAAAACAACGTCTGCGAGACACAATAGTTGAAGGAAAATGAAACTCACTGCCAGAGATTAGAGGATATTGAAAGCGATTGTTGACTCGAACACGAAGTCCACTGTCACAAAGATGGCTGCCCAGCTTTATATGCATGACTCTTACAGTCGGACTGGAATTTTGTATCACAATATTTACGGCACTATAGTCATAGTCACAAAGTTTGAACTGTTAAATGGTTTGAGGCAGTGGCGCACCCACGATTTTTTCTTGGGGGGGGGGAGGGCGAGATGAACGGATAAAAAATTTATAATGGATGGGGGGGGAGGTCTGAGATGAACTGATAAAAATATTTATAATGCAAAATCAATATTCATAATGCAATTTCTAGTTCTTTG
>OU015490.1:257614657-257617157 GCA_907164885.2 Dolomedes plantarius
CAATTATATAAACCAAAGAGATGAATCTCACTTCATCTGATAACCCACCCCCTGCCCATCACCCTCTTCGAAGCAGGGTGTTTCGGAACCGGCGATTATCAGTTCGACGAAAAAAGGGGAAATTCCAGTGAAAAAAAAAACCAATTCACAATGGAAGAAACGATAGAAAAAAAAAATTCAAAAATCGCGATAACATCCAGTTCCTTTTTATACGTTTTTTGGAAAAAGGGAGGGGGTGGGTACAAGGGGGTTCATTTATACATTTGTCACTTTGGGCGGTTTTGTTTAATTTTGACTTTTATAGTCGCCATTTTTTTTTTCCACGGTGATTCTTAATTTTTCGAGAGCCTCTGCACTCAGTAAATGTTGCTGATCCCCGCTTCTTTTATTGGTAATGGCTGTGAGAGGGAGGAGGGAGGGGGGTGTTCGAAGTGTTTCTCTCTTTATTGCCTGGTAACGGCGTTCGAAAGCATTTTTTTTTCTCTTCTTTTGCCCTGGAAACTGCCTGCGGATTAGTATTGTAAAAAGGAAGTAGGTGAATAGTTTTTAACGCGGGGGGTTGATTGATTTGGATTTTCTTTTTTTATTTTAATTTTCTTTTACGCCTGCACCAGGTTTTAACGCAGATGACGACGTCAGAATTGTTTGGGATTTTTTTTTTTTTTTTTTTTTTTTTAACGCACGGACTTCACAGAGCGGCGATGGACTCTAAGGATTCACGTGGAATCGGCGCCATCGTTACTCGTATTGACCTATTTTAAACTAATACAGACACTGAACAATTTCGTGGCGCTAATCGTTTCGAGGTTGCAATTGGTCCTATTTTTACATCCAGGGACGGCGATGGACCCTCCCACCTCTGTCATGGTGAAAATTCCGAATTCATTCACGGCGAATTTATTACATGTGCCACAGCCGGTTGCTGCCAACCAGTTTGCCGAGAGAAATTTGTCAAATTCTGTCACGAATATGGAATTCATCGGCATACCATTTGCAAAGTCATGGCTAGGAAGGGTTAGGGCTGGAAACCAACCATTCGGGGACAAATTTCAGAATCTGGACGGAGAACGACAAATGGCTGTCAACCAGTTTGACCAAGTTTGCTGGAGAGCCGTTTGTCAAATTCTGTCATGAATAGAGAATTCACCGGAATACCATTGGCGAAGTTGTGGGTAGGAAGGGTTAGGGCTGGACACTAACCATTCGGTCAAATTTCAGAGTCTGGACGAATATTGACACATTGCTGTCAACCAGTTTGACAAGTTTGCTGAGAGCCATTTGTCAAATTCTGTCATGAATATGGAATTCATCGAAATACCATTGGCGAAGTTATGGGTAGGAAGGGTTAGGGCTTGAAACCAACCATTCGGTCCAATTTCAGAGTCTGGACGGAGAACGACAAATGACTGTCAACCAGTTTGACAAGTTTTCTGCGAACCATCTGTCAATTCTGTCATGAATGTGGAATTCCTCGGAATACCATTGGCGAAGTCATGAGTAGGAACGGTTAGGGCTGGACACCAACCATTCGGTCCAAATTTCAGAGTCTGGACGAATATTGACACATTGCTGTCAACCCATCTGTCAATCTGCCAATTCCGATCGCGCGTATTTCATACTACGTAAATCAATTATTTTGATCTCAAATTAGGATTTTAACTAGAGTTCTGGAGATTAACAGAAGGTTGATTGTTTGTTTTACATTTATAGTTTTACGGGTATTGGGATCCGGCATCATCATTTCAGTGGATTTAAACTCCCGTAGAGTCGTTTCAAGAGCAGCCAAGGCTTTTCTGTCCCACGATTATTGACACAATGCTGTCAACCCATCTGTCAATCTGCCTTCCTAGCCATCGCGAAGTCATGGCTAGGGCCGGAAACCAACCATTTCGGTCAAATTTCAGACCCATTGCGTTCCGTCTCACTCCAAATTCTCGACTGAACCTGATAAATTGCGGTCAACAGACTTGAAACTGTTTGCAGCCTCCCGGTCCGAAGCCCAAGCACCAGGCATCCCCTGGTACATCCCCCCAGCGCAGGTTAAGCGACGATCACACCTCGAACTGAAGATCCCTCTGACCGGCTCGTGCGCTAGAAGAAGACCAAGCAGCTGCCCTCCCTCCGCAATTTGGTCCCGCGAGAGAAGAGAGGCACGCCTCTCTTTCCCGGCACTTATCTGCAGATTGATAAACCTCGATGAACCGGCCATTATGGTGTGTGTGCAGGCTATCGGCGTTGTCCATCAAAACACACGACGCGCATTAAAGCGGGTCCCATCGGCATGGCGCTCACGTCCGGCAGACATGCCCCACAGCGCATCTTATCCTGCCGAATATAGTATTCCAGCAAATGGCCTGGATTTATGGCGGCGATACCGACAGGGTTTCTTGTCTCTCCGAATTTATTCCGCCAACTGATCGCGTTATCGCGCCAAACGTCCCTGGGCGTTGCGGTTGCAAAAAACAAACGTCTCTCCGATAGCTCCGACCCGAACGAGGTG
>OU015490.1:257622157-257627157 GCA_907164885.2 Dolomedes plantarius
TACATCAATGCTATAAATTGATCGTCGTATTTATTATAAATACATATATTTATTTTTTTTTGGCATGAATTTCATATATTGACCATTGTATTGAATTTGAATGTACTCCGTAGCGAAGTGCGGGTTTTCAGCTAGTCTATATATATAAAATAAAATAAAATTTAACTAACTTAAGGTGTTCATGACCTAAATGGGATGGTGGCGAGAGGTTTTTTCTTGAAGGGGAGTGCCCTTTCCAATAAAACAACGGGCGCCCGGAATGGAGTTTTTTCTCTTTACTGTTACCAATGAACCTTGCTGTAGAATGTCCAATATATACATATAATAATATTATATTATATATATTATATATATCATATATATATATATATATATATATACCTATACATATATATAATTAATATATTATATACATATACATATATATACACATATACATATATATGCATATACATATACATATATACATATAAATATATATATATTATACATATACATATATATATACATATACAATATATGCTTATACTATATATATATATATATATATATATATATATATATATATATATATATATATATATATATATATATATATATATATGCAAACGTCGGCAAACGTCTCGAAGTCCCATTTCGTCTTGCTAGAGCTATGTCAGGGGGGGGCACTTTTCGGCAAAATCTTGACATTCAACGCATCGGTCTTGTTTCACCCCGAGTGACGGGATTGCCTGATCCAGGTTTTATAGCAAGAGGGACGAGCAAAGGGGGGGGGGGGGGGGGGTACCGAAGCATTGTTTTCGCTTAAATCGAAATAGATTCTGTTCCGAATTCAACGAGCACCTATGTATAACTGCGCGGGTTTGTAATTATATATATATATATATATGAATGAAAGATTAAAAAATGTACATGTGTGGGAGGTATAGTGGTTCTTCGACAGTGAAGAAGAAACATGGAGATATCAAAAGATAAGGGCCCCAAACAAGGCTCGTCATTGCACTTGGAAGAGAATCGTCGCAAGAACGGGTCCTCGTATCACCTTCCCATCGCAGCCTCTGACAAAAGTTATCTCGGCCAAATGGATTTCGCATGTAAATACTCCCGGAGGACCTTATCAAGGGGAGGATTAATATTTTTCGGGGCCGGCCCTTATCTTCCGCATAGGTGAATGGGGCAGCGGACCTTATCTTCTTTCAATGCGAACCTTGCCACAGAGGAAGAAAAAGTCCGTCCTCTTTATAGGATCTCGTGACGAGGGTGTGAGGAATTCCAGTGTTTTTTCTTTTTTTTAGCTGCGACCGTAAGTGGCGGGGAAAAAAAAAAGGCTTTCTTTTGTCGATGACTGCCCTATGAGATGCCGTGAGATCAGTATGAAAGAAAGTCTCCTCACCATTCATATACACATATATATGCTTTTTATACATCTACCTACCTATCTATCTATCTATCAATATATATATATATATATATATATATATAGATATATATATATATATATATATATATACATATATATACATATTTTTATATATATATATATACATACTATATACATATTTTTATATATATATACTACTATATACATATATATATATATCTATATATATATATATATTTCTCATTGAATTTTAGGGTCGCTTAATGTTGTTTGATTAACCGGAAATTTTTTTCCAATCGGTTTTTGCCAAACTTTAGGTACGTAAAACCCTGATAAAACAAAGCAGAACGTTTTTCTAATTAAACGGTCATTACAATTTTATAAACATCCCATCATTAAACAATGGACGTTTCGTTCCCTTTCTACTCATTTTAAGAGAACCCTATTTTTCCCTTTTCAACTCTGTGCGCTGTATCAACAATTATGTAGTCGCAGGTGGCAATGATGAGGTCTGTCATGCTTTGCGCAAGAGCACTTTTTACTGTTTTATTGCCTTTCAGGTCACGTAAAAGTTTTAGAATAAGAGAGACTCTTATTGAACCCCTCCCAGTGGAAATTCAAACTGCAGATGACATTCTTATTACAAAAGTTTAGACAGCAAAAACATTTTAAAATATGTAAATTATAATCATTAAAGGTAATTATAGTTATATACATCATACATAAAAGGAAAAAAGCATAATCATGATAATTATACATAAAAGGAAAAGTATAGTTATTATAAGTATACATAAAGGTAAGTTCTAATCATAATAATTGTACATAAAACGAAATGTGTGTGGCGTAAATATTATATATATATATATAATATATAAGAATAAGATGAAAGAGAAAACCAGTAATAGCTCTAAAGCTACTTGAAATATATATATATATATATCTATAACTGGTTTTCTATTTCTATTATTGTTATTTATTGTATATATATATATGGATACATATATATAACACAGGGTGGGTCGTTTTTTACTTTTTTTTAAAAATCGAAATCTCATGTGGTGGGAAAAGCCTGTGAATTGCTATGAAATGTGTGAAAAATTTTTTTTGAAATTAAAATATATTTAGGGCCACCCCCTTCTCCCCCCGCCCGGCCCTTGAAGTTTCTCCAAAAATGTAAAAATATTGAATTTTTTATTTATTCTATTCATTTATTACGTATCAAAAATCTTAACGCCTGTAGTGGAAATCGTTGCATAGCAAGACCCTTTGTTTGTGAAAAAATTATTTTGATATCGTATCATATTAATGCCCCCCGCTCAGGCCGGCGAACTTTTGATATTTTAAACCCTTTGAAGCAGAATTTTTAATAACATATTTTAAAAATCGAAGTCATTATTAAACTCAATGCCATTATTTAACGCAATGTGTGTGAAAGGGTTAAAGCAGCTCTTTGCTTATTTTGCCAAATTATGGCCAGAATAACCCAGAATTCACCACGAGAAGGTGGCTGCATACAAAAACTCCTCCCGCAAAAGCCAAATATGGGCGCATTTTTTTTTCCCTGTTAGTGATATCGCAATCTTACACTTCATATTTTGCCTTACTTTCGAAGTTGGCATCAGCTTTCGAGACGCCAATGTTGTATGTATAAAGCCATCGCGACTTTTTGTTCCACAGAACATGAGGCCACTATCTTGACTGCCCTTGCGACATCTTGTGTACGGCATGGGAGAGGTCCGCAGCTTACTTTCAATAAAGCCACCTATTTCAGCATTTTCTCAATTTCTCCACGGGTATATATTATGTCAGTGAACATTTCTTCCAAAATGATCAGTTCTGCACAGTCGTTTGGCGTGAAATTGAGAAGCGGAATGGCAAAATCCAAGTTGTTGCATTGGGAAGTGTTCTTGATTCTTCTGAAGCCTAAGTTGTCGCTGATCATGGCAACCAGCAGGTTTTCTGGGTGACCCTAAAATCATTCATTTTGCATTACAGGATCCACTACTAATTTTCAGCTCGTCGCTCAGCTATCTTGAGTAGTGAATAACTTCCCAAAGATTCCGTGTACCAGCTGTGCATGAAGGCTCGCTTCAGTGAGAAACCCAAACTTTTGCATACACTTTTGGAGCTGTCCGCTCTTTTGAAGATGTAGCGACTTGCTTGGAATTCCTCATCAAAATAAAATCATCTTCCCTTTCAGAAGTAGAGCTACCGTCCATAATACTTTCACATTGTTGAGGTGGCTATTTATCTCAGTTTCAGATTTTTTGCTTATTCACACGTTCACCATCCATCGCTTTCCTTGCCACTCTGAGTTTCAGCACCCTAGTGATTGTAGCATCAAATCCACATAGACATTTGTCGTCCAGATCCTTCAAAATCTGTTCCCAAACCGGCACTTTCTTGAACTTCCTCACGTGTGTACAATGTAATAATTTCATGACACTTACATTGTGAGATGTCAAACAGTGTAGAGTTTACATCATTTGAAACCTTCTTAATTTAATTTTTCGTAGCTTCATTGTTTTTCCAGTAGACCTTCTTTATACTCATGAATTTTTTATGAAACTTTTTTTGATGAAAATTTTACGCAAACCGCGCAGTACAATCACACCATCTATCGGTGAATTCGAAAACAAAATCACCGACCCTAGCGGGGGCTTTAAATATTTATACAATATCAAAATAATTTTTTTCACAAAAAGACACTTTCTATGTAACATTTCCACTACAGGCGGATTAAATTTTTTGGTACGTAAAAATTAAAAATAAATAACATTTTTTTTTGCGTTTTTGTAGAAAATTCAAGGGCTGGGGTGGGGAGGGGGTCTAAATATATTTAATTTCAAAAAAATTCACAAACAAAGGGTCTTGCTATGAACACAATTTCCACTACAGTCGGTTTAAAATTTTTTGGTACTAAAAAATTTAAAAATAAATAAAAAAATGCTCTTTTTACGTTTTTGGAAAAAACTTCAAGGGCCGTGTGTGTGTGTTGTGGGGGGGGGGGGGTGCTAAATATATTTTAATTTCAAAAATAGATTTTTTTACAAGCATTTGCTAGCAATAAACAGCTTTTCCCACCACAGGCGATTTCGATATTTTAAAAAAAGTTAAAACTCGACTCACCCTGACAAATATAATATGTGTGTAGTAAAACTCTCTTGCCAGCCATCTCTATTGGTGGTCATCCCTCTTACCATTTTGGTTGGAATTCCCATTTTGTTCAGAACTGATTCCATACACTCTATAGAGCGAATGTTTTTTTACCCCCTACAAACGGCTCCCTTTTTTTGAAACCGCCACTGGCCGCCACAGAGATGTTTCACTGTATAGACATATACTAGCTGATCACTCGTAGGTACTTCGCTACAGAATACTTTGAAATTAAATAGAACGGTCAATATATATAAAATTAACACAACGATCAATATAATACAATGAATACAACGATATATATATATAATGAATACAACGATCAATGTATGCAATTGATGTAAAAAAAATTAAATATATTTATAAAAAATCGTAACGGATATTTTTACAGACAAAATAATGTAGAAGAAAATATTCAAATTAAATCTAATAGAACATACTAAATAATATAGGAGGGAGTTAT
>OU015490.1:257637157-257644657 GCA_907164885.2 Dolomedes plantarius
ATTAGATATACATAATATATAGCCTATGTCCATCTGGAATATGTACCTTTCAAACAGTGAAAGAATTTTCAAATAGGTACAGTGGTTCTGAAGATTACCCTCCACGTACAAAATCCCCTCTCTCTTTATATATTAGTATAGATAGCACCACGCTAAGGATCGTTAAAGATACAAAAAGCGGTAGAGGACAGTAGCGGTAACAATGGAAATTGTTGGGATGAAGCCCCTAACTATATTTCTACTGAATACATATACATAATATATAGCCTATGTCCATCTGGAATAATGTACCTTTCAAACAGTGAAAGATTTTTCAAATAGGTACAGTGGTTCTGAAGATTACCCTCCACGTACAAAATCCCCTCTCTCTTTATATATTAGTATAGATAGCACCACGCTAAGGATCGTTAAAGATACAAAAGCGGTAGAGGACAGTAGCGGTAACAATGGAGATTGTTAGGATTAAGCCCCTAACTTTATTCTACTGATTAGATATACATAATATATAGCCTATGTACATCTGGAATAATGTACCTTTCAAACACTGAAAGAGTTTTTCAAATAGGTACAGTGGTTCTGAAGATTACCCTCCCACGTACAAAATCCCCTCTCTCTTTATATATTAGTATAGATAGCACCACGCTAAGGATCGTTGAAGACTTCCCCACAAAAAGCGGTAGAGGACAGTAGCGGTAACAATGGAAATTGTTAGGATGAAGCCCCTAACTTTATTTCTACTGATTAGATATACATAATATATACCCTATGTCCATCTGGAATAATGTACCTTTCAAACAGTGAAAGAATTTTTCAAATAGGTAGCGTGTTTCTGAAGATTACCCTCCACGTACAAAATCCCCTCTCTCTTTATATATTAGTATAGATAGCACCACGCTAAGAATCGTTGAAGACTTCGCCACAAAAAGCGGTAGAGGACAGTAGCTGTAACAATGGAGATTGTTAGGATTAAGCCCCTAACTTTATTTCTACGGATTAGATATACATAAAATAAAGCCTATGTCCATCTGGAATAATGTACCTTTCAAACAGTGAAAGAATTTTTCAAATAGGTACAGTGGTTCTGGAGATTACCCTCCACGTACAGAATCCCCTCTCTCTTTATATATTAGTATAGATAGCACACGCTAAGGATCGTTAAAGATACAAAAAGCGGTAGAGGACAGTAGCGGTAACAATGGAGATTGTTAGGATAAAGCCCCTAACTTTATTTCTACTGATTAGATATACATAATATATAGCCTATGTCCATCTGGAATAATGTACCTTTCAAACAGTGACAGAATTTTTCAAATAGGTACAGTGGTTCTGAAGATTAACCTCCACGTACAAAATCCCCTCTTTCATTATATATTAGTATAGATAGCACCACGCTAAGGATCGTTGAAGACTTCGCCACAAAAAGCGGTAGAGGACAGTAGCGGTAACAATGGAGATTGTTAGGATGAAGCCCCTAACTTTATTTCTACTGATTAGATATACATAATATATAGCCTATGTCCATCTGGAATAATGTACCTTTCAAACAGTGAAAGAATATTTCAAATAGGTACAGTGGTTCTGAAGATTACCCTCCACGTACAAAATCCCCTCTCTCTTTATATATTAGTATAGATTTGTATATATATATATATATATATATATATATATATATATATATATATATAGAGAGAGAGAGAGAGAGAGAGAGAGAGAGATACATATTTATGTGTATGTATATATATAAGACAAAGTTGAAAGTGAAAAACCAGTATATGCTCAAAATCACTGCAGCCAGTAACTAAAAACATGAAAAGATAAGTGAAAAATAGGTTTTTGACAGCATCTCTTCATCGGCGGTGCCGATACTGTCTAAAAACCAATGGATTGTCAACTAATGGATTGTTGATCATACTGATAAGTACGATCTGAGCAATAAACATACTTAGACACCGTACAATCCATATGAAACAGAAGAAGTGATTAACCAGTTGATTAAAGATAGAACACCAAGTCCGGCGCCAGACAAAGTGGAAGTTAAGTAAAGGAAACAGCGAAAAGACTGACGTCACAAATCATGCAACCATGGAGCAAATGGAATCACAGAAGCAGACTTACTAAGGATACTGTGTTATAGGACACTATTACCTAGCTTAATTTAGACAATTATTATGACTGAGTTATTATTATTATTTTTATTTATTATTATGAATACACTAGTTGTTATTTATTATTTTTTTATTTTGCTTCTTTAGTAGTTATTTAATTTCATTAATCTTTTAGTTTAGTATTACTAATTATTAGCAACATAACATGCTATTCAGTAAATCTAAAACATCCAATTATGCGCTTGGGAAGACTATCAGGGTAATAATTACGTTTTAGCACTACTAACAATTCTATAATATGCTTATACCTATTGTCCTTAGAACAAAGCTCATTTATTCTTACTAGCTGATCTGTAACAATATTATTAAATACAGATTTGTGTAAGCATGTTGAGTAATATATATATATATATATATATAGATATAGATAGATAGATAGATATACATATACAGGGTGTCCCATAATGATTGTGACAAACTTTAAGGGGAGGTCATAATATCAGTAATATCAGAGATGCAAGCCACGGACCATGGATTGGCGGACACATTCGGAAACACCTGGATTCGCTTGGACCTGGTTGCCTGGCGCCCACGCTCTCCGGATTTCTTTCTTTGAGGTGCACTTAAAAGATCTGTGTATAAAACACCTGTTGAGTCTGAAACGGATCTGGTTGCAAGAATTGTTTCCGCTGCTGCAGATATCCAAACAAATCCAGGTGTTTTCGAACGTGCTCGCCGGTCCATGGTCCGTCGCATGTCTTGTAATGGTGGAAACTTTTGAGCATCTTTTGTAACCATTTGAAATGGTATCATCTACCACAGCATATGTAATATTTAGGAGCAATAAATATTTCTGATAATCTCTGCTTTGTATTCATTCATTTCTTGTACCCCTGATACCACTTTCCCATGACGCTTACGACCATGGGTTGCTATGCAATTTTGAATCCTTTTGACATGCCCTACCTCCCCTTAAAATTTGTCCCAATCATTATGGGACACCCTGTATATTTATCTCTGTGTATATATACACACATACACATATACTTGTATATGCACAGGGTGTCCAGGCTAAAAGAATCCAAAAGTTATGACTCATTTCGAAATCATCATCGAAATCTATGATACTATGATCGAAATCTATGACTCATATTAAAAGTTAGTGAGATGTATTTAAGTATTTTTTTTTATTCTAATGGGTAGATCCATAATTTTTTTTTTATTTATTTATTTTTCTCCAATGCGGAGGCACTTGTCGTCAAACATTCGCCTACACTACGCCGCAATTTTACTGCCAATTTTATTATGAGGGCACCCTATAGGCGGACAGCATTACCCCCTATGAAGGGATGACACGAACGGAGGCATTTTTTTCGCGGCGCGACGCCAGGATTCGATCCGAGCTCCCTCAGCACCGAAAAACAGCGCGCTGTACCACTGGGCCGCTACAAGCCCAGATGCATAAAAATAAGCCATAATTTTTGGATACTTTTAGCCCGTACACCCTGTGTGTGTATGTGTATATATATATATATATATATATATATATATATATATATATATATATGTGTGTGTGTGTATATATATATATATATATATATATATGTATATATGCATATATACATATATATATATATATATATGTATATATATATATGTATGTATATATATATATTTATATATATATATATATTATTTATATTTACATATATATTAATTATATACACATACATGCACAAATATTTATCTATAGACATTGTGTATATAGACGCATACACACACACTCACATAGTATATAAACTCCCATTTTTTTCTCCTGCCAGAACGTAAACTAAGTCAGTAACTGGATAAGATTTGTAACTCGAGGAAGCCCCCTTTTAAGCTTTTACATCGATAGTAGGATTTTCTCTGTTTAAAAAACACCCTGTAAATAAACATACATGACAACCCTTACCGACGACATTTGTTCGTTTTCTGACCAGTACATTTTTTTCAACCCTGCTCTGAGCCCGGGCCGGGTGCCCCGGCTCCATCCTCCCAGTGCAGGGGCGGTCTCCAGCGCCCCGGCGAACTGGAGCGAAGGGGAAAGGAGAATTAAAAAAAAATTCAAAACTTCTATCGTGGCACATAAATAAAAGGAGGCTTCCATCTTGGTTGGAAGAATTTTTGTGAGCGATATCGGGCCTGGTCTGGAAGCAAACGTGATTTGTTCGAAAAAGGGAGAGATAGAGGGAATTAAAAGAAGAAAAAGAGATAGGCGTCCCGTGCCGGGCTACGATAATCACGGCCGATTAGTTCACCGGCTGCATGATTCATCGCGCCCGCACAATTTTTATCTGCCACTCCTTTTCTTCTTGGACAGCCAGAAATGACACGACGACCAAAAATCTCCAATATCGAGACTACCTCTTCGTTTCAATTTCTCACGACGACTGTTCCAAATATTTTTTTTCCCAAAGCACCCCTCTCTTCGACGGCTTATTTTACTTTTCGGACTCATTTCAATTCGACCCCTGCGGTCGTGCACATTTCATTTCACTCTCTCGTATTTCGCTTTCCCTTTTGCAGTAAAAATGAGTTGGATTCCCCTAATTGTAACCCATCTATGATTTATTTTAGATACCTGTATCAGTTTGCAATTTTGATTTCTCTTACCAATCTACAGTTTATATTAGATACCAATAACAATTTACATTGTAATTTCCCTTACCTAACTACGATTTATTTTAGACACCAGTACGAATTTACGATTCCTGTGGCCCTTCACCATCTACGATTTATTTTAGATAGCAGTACCAATATGCAACTCGATTTCTTTTACCCATCTACGGTTTATATTAGATACCAATAACAATTTACATTGTAATTTCCCTTACCTAACTACGATTTATTTTAGACACCAGTACGAATTTACGATTTCTGTTGCCCTTAACCATCTACGATTTATTTTAGATAGCAGTACCAATATGCAACTTGATTTCTTTTACCCATCTACGGTTTATATTAGATACCAATAACAATTTACATTGTAATTTCCTTTACCTACCCATGATTTATATTGAACACCTGTGCCAGTTTACAATTTTTTTCCATACCCATCTACGATTTATTTAAGCAGCAGTACCAATTTACATTTTTTCTTTCCCTTAACCATCGACCATATATTTTAGATACCAGTACGAATTTACAATTTTTATTTCCTTTGCCCATCTACGGTTTATATTAGATACAAATACCAATTTGCAATGAAATTTACCTTACCTATCTACAATTTATCTTAGATACGAGTACGAATTTACAATTTCTCTCTCCCTTAAACCATCTACGATTTATTTTAGATAGCAGTACCAACTTACAACTTTATTTCTCCTACCCATCTACGGTTTATCTTAGATACCAGTACGAATTTACAATTTCTCTTTCCCTTAACCATCTACGATTTATTTTAGATAGCAGTACCAACTTACAACTTTATTTCTCCTACCCATCTACGATTTGTCTTAGATACCAGTACGAATTTACAATTTCTCTTTCCCTTAACCATCTACGATTTATTTTAGATACCAATACCAATTTAAAATTTTATTTCTCCTTGTTCAACTGCGATTTATTTTAGATACCTGTGTCAATTCACAATGCAATTTTCCTTACCCATCTACGATTTATTTTAGATATCCGTACCAATTTACAATTTTACTTCCCTTTACGCATTAACTACCTATCTTATATACAAAAGTACCAGTCAGCTACATCTCTGTCGGCAACTATTACAGAAAAGGATCATTGTACAAGTAAAAAGCATTTTCTATCTCTAAAATCTCTCGTAAGCAACAAATTGCATGCTTGAAACAGGGATTCCTACAAAAATTTAAGAGACCAGAAGCACTTGCTGAGTTAGGGCCCACTGATTTATCCTCGAATGGCCTCATCCCGCTGCATAAGTTTGTCCTGCGTGCGCATGCGTAAAGGGGTTCCACTAACTGTGATTTTGCGATTTATACAGCGGTGAAAAAAACCTAACGCTTCAAAATTTGCAAGGAAAATCATAGCTTACGGGAAACTTTTAGAAAATGCAGACAGGAAAACTCAATATCTTATGTTCCAACACGTGGCGACGTGTTTCGAACTCATCGGTAGTTCATCGGCAGGTCGGAGAGCATGATGAGGGATTGTCGCAATGAACTGTTGAATTGTACATGGTGACAATCCAACCTCATGCTCCTCACTAAGAACAATTGAGTTGTTCAGTGACTATGAACCATTCAATTGTTTGTAGATAATCATTCCTAATGCTCCTCACTATGAACAATTGAGTTGTTCAGTGACAATGAACCATTCAATTGTTTGTAGATAATCATTCTTAATGCTCCTCACTATGAACAATTGAGTTGTTCAGTGACTATGAACCATTCAATTGTTTGTAGATAATCATTCCTAATGCTCCTCACTATGAACAATTGAATTGTTCAGTGACAATGAACCATTCAATTGTTTGTAAATAATCATTCTTAATGCTCCTCACTATGAACAATTGAGTTGTTCAGTGACTATGAACCATTCAATTGTTTGTAGATAATCATTCCTAATGCTCCTCACTATGAACAATTGAATTGTTCAGTGACAATGAACCATTCAATTGTTTGTAGATAATCATTCCTAATGCTCCTCACTATGAACAATTGAGTTGTTCAGTGACAATGAACCATTCAATTGTTTGTAGATAATCATTCTTAATGCTCCTCACTATGAACAATTGCTTTGTTTGTAGTAACAATGGGTGCCACTATGTGCCAGTCAGCTGTTCACAGTGACAATCACACCTACTGCTCCTCACTATGAAAAACTGAATTGTTCATTGTGTCAATGAGTGTCACTGTGAACAATTCAGTTGTTCAGTGAGATGCAGAAGGTATTCCCAGTGATTGTGTCAATGAGTGTCACTGTGAACAATTCAGTTGTTCAGTGAGATGCAGAAGGTATTCCCAGTGATTGTGTCAATGAGTGTCACTGTGAACAATTCAGTTGTTCAGTGAGATGCAGAAGGTATTATTCCAAGTGATAATGAGGGACATACGAGTTGTTCAGAGGGTCAATGAGTGTCACTATGAGGAATTGAACTAGTGACAATCACATCTACTGCTCCTCACTATAAAAAGTTGAATTGTTCATTGTGTCAATGAGTGTCACTGTGAATAATTCAGTTGTTAAGTGAGGAGCAGTAGGTATGATTGTCACTATAATTGAATGGCTCATCACGGTGACACACACATTGACCGCTACGAACCATTCAATTGTCCATAGTGAGGAGCAGTAGGTGTGATTGTAGGTGTGATAGGAACAGTCACACCTCATGCTTCTCACTATGAACAACTGAATTATTCAGTGATAATGAGTG
>OU015490.1:257649657-257687157 GCA_907164885.2 Dolomedes plantarius
AAATACAACGGTTACAAAAATATAATGATAAAATTGTACGAAAAAAGTACAAAAAAAGTAGAAAGGGATCGCAAAATCTTACTCGATCGCTTCCTCGACGGGATTAATACACCAGACAGTGTATTAAAGAAAGCCCTTAAAGGATTCATTATAAAACAGTTTAAAGGAAGACTCTTCAAAACCCGGCTCGGATTTATCCCTTTCGTACCAAAGCTACCGATCGCCAAAAAATGTAGACAGGAGTCCGATGCCATTCCGAGAAAGATTTTTAAAAAAAGTGTAGAATGGAAACTGCCATTCCGAGAAGCAGAATTAAAAATAGAAAAGAAATCCACGAGTTAAGAAACAAACCAAGGAAAGAGGCTTGTAAAAACTGACAAAATACAAAAGTAGAGATGAATCGAAAAAAAAAAATGAATTTATAACAGCCCTCCAAGCTGAAGCACTATCCGTGGCAGAATCTCTATCATTGACACAACTTTCAACGCTACGAGCTCTAAAGAGGAAACGTCGCGAGTAAAGTGTTCATAATAATTCCGTTTAGAAATTCAAATAGAGTAATTCGTAAGTATTATGAAGTGAACGGCATGGCCGGCTCTAGGGTATTGTAAGCTCCTACGCCAGATTGGTTTGCAGAGCCCTATCATTTTTTAAAATTTTAAGCTTTATAAATCTCACAAAAGAGGTACATCGTAGGAGAACCTATTTAAAATAATTCTTATATCAATTTGAGATTACAAACTTTTATTTACAAAAGGTATCCAGTCGAACCACGTTATAACGAACTTCAAGGGACGTTCGCTGTTTTGTTCGCTTTATCCGGTGGTTCGCTCTATCCGAACTGTTATGAAAAATGCTATATCTCATTAGTTGCAATGTGTATTCAATAATGATGTATTAAAAAAGTGATAAAAATCTATTAAAAAGGATCATTAATGAATTAAATCGACTAAAATCGATTGCATTAAACTGACGCAATACTAATTAAACTACGTACAATAGGAAAACGGCGGGACCAAAATTTTCGTTCGTTATATCCGTGAGTTCGTTATATACCAGGTTCGCTATAACGGGGTTCGACCGCATAGCAACCATAATTTATTCGAAAACTTAACAATAAAAATTCTTGAACAAAATATTTAAAATTATACTTCTAAAATAGGTGTTATAATAAATGCAATAATTTTGCAAAAACAGATATTCTGAAATAAAGATACGATCTGTGTCTATGAAGTATGAGAATAATGATTGGAAATACTAGCAAAAAGCAATTATTTCTTGATTAACTATTAATTTTCTCATTCAGGATGTTTTCGCCCCTAGGGCTTCTGCCATTTAGGCATCCCTGGTGAACGATATAAGGTTCTTTTTTCCCGTGTCATTACTCACTTTTGCTGGCGCTTGAATATCCATTGTATTCTAATTTTCCCTCTAAACGGGGTTTCTTGTAAAATCAGAGATCGTCGTAAGCGAGTCCGACCGTACGCTGATGATGTGAGCATTGCTGATTCCGTTCACACTCGCAGGATTTCGTTTGCAGTTGCCAGTCACGACGCTACGAAAAAAATACCTAAATTCGTAAAAAAAAGGGGAAAAAAACGCATTTCAGTTCTCAGCACCTGTTTGACATTTTCAAATGACGGAATTTGCCCGTAAAAGCCCTACTCCGATAAAACAGGAGGAGGAGAAAAAAAATCTAAAGATGTTCGCAGGCAGGGACGTTGTGCACCCGGTGGCAGATAAGGGAGAGTTCTGGTGCCTCTCCAAGCGAAGTTCCTATCTCCCCTATCGCGGGCAGTGATCGCCGGTGGAATGCCATGACGGCGCCGTCATCAAGGCATCGGCGAAATTCAGGAATACCCCCAGTCTGCGACAGCTACAATTCCATCTTTTGCAGCTAGTGGTATCCTCAAGGAATGGGCCTAAGGGGGCCTCCGGAAAAAAGAGGAAATCCGAACTCGGGCAAAAGCATGAATCTCTCGAGGCTTCTGATATCTACCTCCTTGTAGCAAACAATGGATTCGTTGCCTGATGTTGGAATAGCTCTGCGGACTGACTTGTGCTAGAAGTAACTGGAGTTTCTGCAAGACGAAACATTTAGAAAATGGATGCAGATCGACCGTGGCACATGGAGGTACTTTCTCTTACGGCCGCTGAATATGGTATTCTGGAGGTCTTGCTTTGGGGAAAGGGTGCAAAGCAAACGTTTCAGATTTAACTGTTGTTAACCTCGTAAGTATACATTTTTTGTCAAAGTTCTTTTTTTGCTTTTTGAAAATACAGAGTGATGCAGGAATCACTCGACGCGAGCAATTTTATAAGTTTCTTCGATGACCAGAGATGTAGCATGTAACAACAGAGGAAAGACGTCGCCTTGAACATAACTATAAAATTGAGAATATAAAGGCGTAGTAGGTATATTAAAATGAATATTTGTCATGCGACTTATGTCCAATCCGACATGACTGGGGGCCTCAGAGTACCTGTTGTTCATGGGCCTGTAATGCCCTGGTCCCCACATCATAAAAAGGAAAAGTTGACTAATTACGTTCAGATCAATGGCACAACCAAAATTTCTCTCTTGGTGAAGAGGCTAACTTATATGGGGGTATTTACAGAAATTGCTGGTGGAATTACTTTTCTTCTGGGGTATTTTATGCTCCTGGGTGGAGTGACTCAGAAAACCACCTACTGACCCCACCGAGTGGTGAAGATGTTATTCATGAACAGTGCTGTTTACCCTCTCCGATATCTTTCTCAATATAATATATAGTTTGATAGTTTTCTAAAACTACATCCTTGCCGTGTCTCCGATTGGCTACCCACAATTTGCTTAGCCCTGAAGTAATACGCTTGGAGGCTGACTAGCTGCGGAGTTCGGGGGTTGAATTATTCAGGCCTTCAGAAGGTCAGCGTTGATATTTCGGGGGTGGAGGAGGGTACGAGTTCCCCAGATGCACCCCTGGGGTTGCTCGGCATAGACTGTATTGGCACCCGGGGTTTAAGTTGGCTCACCTGAAGGGTGTTGCGGGTTGAGAGGAAGCCAACAGATCATTGCGGTATCAGTGCCCCGCATTGGAGAAAAAAATAGAAATCCAGCATGACGTCCACTGGCGGACATCATACTGCAGAAAAGGGCCTCTCTACAAGTAACTGCACAACCTAACCCAGAACCAATGGTAAGAATTCAATAGCAGAGTTGCTCGGGAAGCAAAAGCCAAAACAGCAACAGGAACAATCTGGAGGAAAAAAAACTTCAGCAAGCGGTCCCGATGATGCAAAAGTCGGAAAGGAAGAGATTGCCGAAGATGACAAAGCGTGGCAAGGAAGCAGCAAGCGGGAAATACCAACACAGCTATGATACGCCCGTACCTGACTGAGCAGCGATCCTTAGATCAGAACCCACCTGATCAGACAAGAGCCATTGGCCTAAGAAAATCATGTCGCTGTATCCATGTCACTGCATATGTTGTTGGGTGTTCAACATGCTCTGTGCAGAACGTGTTACATTCAGCGTCATAAACAGTTGCTGTTGCTGATTCGCATCTCCAGGTGAGAATCAGTCCATCGCAGCATTATGCTATCGTTGGAATTTTTACACATCGAGAAGGATTAATGTTTCAGTTAAAAGAGCCCAACAATCCATAAGTACGTTTTACTAGTCGACAGAGTAATGTTACGCGAACCAAAAGTCAATTAAAGAGCGATATTGTGAATACAAAGAGCTCCAAAGCTTGTCGAGTCCTGATTTCAGCAACACTACACAACTGAAAGGACCAGGCAACAGCATTGTCATTCACGAGTAAGTGTAGGTTACCGGTTGTTATCCACAGAAAACCCCTTTGCTAAATCAGGCCCCAACATACAGCGAACGAAGGGTCCCAAACCAGTTGGACCCATTGTCCCAGCGTCCATTCGGCTGGATATTCGACGAACCGAATGCTTGCGCAGCCTTTTCGGACATTTTCCTGTAGATAATATGCATCTTGGAATGAGTTTGAATATCAGAGAATGGCTCCCATTCATGCTGTTTCCGGTAAAGAACGACGAAATTAATTATCCTACTCGACAATCAAACTGAAAAGATCCAGAATTGAACTGCAGGCTTCCGTAGGCGAACGAAGAGTGAGACACTTCCTGCATGTGTTCGTTGCCACATAAACTTTGAGCGAACCCCTTCGTCACCATTCGGTCGTCGAACACAATGACACCGAATAACCCTCGATCTTGACTACTCCGGCTATCGCCAAATTCCGCCAAGATCACCTACTCACTGGCGGGAGAGAGAGAGAGAGAGGGGCCATTAGAAGCCCCGGCATCAGATAGCGGCCTTCCCCCCCGTTATCGGTGCCCCATCTGTGGGGGGCAGCAGGGCGGAAGGCGGGGTGCGGGCGTTTATCTGGGTCCACCTTTTGAGGATCCATCCATCACTGGTAAGGCGAGAAGAGAGAGCAGAGCGTATTAAAAGATTCGGGGCCAAGATTGTCGTCAATCTGGGGATGATTGGTGCGTTTGGAACCTTTGAGGAGTCGAATCATTTCATTTGTGCATGCGTAAATGCTTCCACAGAGCGCAGACGATAACGGACGGAATGCCATTTGATAAGTTGGAAAAATCACACCCGCTTTTCATATCAATATTTCATGCACAATACTTCATTTATATTACTTAATAGCGAACAGAAAACCCCACGAAAAATGTTCTGAGCTAGCATTTGCCTTTTACCGCAGCACAAAATGGCTGCGATGACACGTCACAGAAAACTTATTAGGAATTTTTAAGGGATATCGAAACATTTGGAAACGGGTTGAAATACAGGATTTTTTTTCTATAGTTTTTGACTTTCTCTGTGATTTTAATTACAATGAACAAAATTAAAACCTAGCTGGCATCCATTCGGAATAGGGTTTAATTATCGTCTGCATCATTAAAAATATTCTTCGCTTTAAAATGCCGCTGGAAAATAAACAATGGATCGAAGGCTGTGTATTTGAACTTTCCGAAGAGAAATACTCTTATTCGATTATTAAAAACTGTGTTTTTTCTCCCCCCCCCCCAATGCGGCAGGCACCGCAGTTTTGCTGGTCACTTTTCTGGTAGCACCGTATAGGTGGACCAGCATCACCGCCCTATGGGCCGGTCTCGCCATTTTGAACCGAGTCAAGTGACGAGACCGGAACACTTGACCCCGCACCTCCAGAGGTAAATTTGAGAACTTGGAGGACATTGCAGCCGCGACATATTTCACGTGCCCCGGCCACCATTAGTGAACATGGCGGTGGATTTGTCGGCGACCGGCATCGAACCAGAGACGTTCAGGTCACTGGCTTTGCGTGAAAAGCATGGTTTTAATATTTCTACGCGTAAAATAAGTGACATAATTAATAAAAATAAGACAGAAACGCTAAAGTTTACATTTTACTGTGAAAATTAACTCGAATTATTATCAGAAATATGTTTCAACACCTGTTTTCTAAAGAGACATTCCACCTTTTTACCCAAACAATCTCTCATCGTGTTAAGTTCCATCAGGATAAGGCTACCAGCCCTACCTCTAAATCTAGTGCTATATATTTTTTTTTAATATAAAAAAGAGAAATGAAATCGGAATCGAGGCTATTCCATTTAAATGCATCCCACCCAAGTCCCCATACACCGTCCATCCCAAAACATCGGGGGGACTGTTGAGGTTGTGGTCGAGGAGTGGAGCAAAATCGACCTAAATATTTTAAGAAGACATCTTTTATTTTATAAATCAAGATGTAATAATGATAGTTCAACAACAAGGCTATCAGATCGAAAATATTAAAAACATAATTCTTATCATTTTTTATACAAAAATGTGTGAACACCCTCTGTACATATAATATACACATACAGGAATATATATATATATATATATATATATATATATATATACATACAGGGTGTTTTTTTATTAAACTGACACTACTCAAAGCCATCTGTAGAGCAATCTATCAGCCGGAATTCCAACGAATCAAACCAAAACAGAACAAACCAAATAAACCAAAAAAACCCTAAATAAAACAAAACAAAAAAATTAATAACTCCTGTTCTAATTACGATATAAATATCATTTAAACGTCATTTTAAGTGGGGAAAAACAGAATTTTTTAATACAATAAAATATTTTTTCAAAAATTTGAAGAGTTTTGTGTCCCGGACCTCCTTAAATCTCTAG
Source organism: Dolomedes plantarius (assembly GCA_907164885.2). Lineage (NCBI taxonomy): Eukaryota > Metazoa > Arthropoda > Arachnida > Araneae > Dolomedidae > Dolomedes > Dolomedes plantarius. The sequence continues at coordinate 257,655,860 of OU015490.1, forward strand.
GATTGTCTTACGTTGGCCGAATGTTCATTCTAAAACTTGATTTCAGCTTATATATATATACACACACACACACATATATATATATATATATATATATATATATATATATATAAAACAGTTCCGTGACCGACTGACTGACATACAACGCACAGACTAAACCGCTGGACCTAAAGGGCTGAAGTTTTGCGTGGCGATTTTTCTTACAGTATAGGGGTGCACTAAGACAGATTTTTGAAAAATTCTTCTTAGATTTATTTTAAATTAAATTTTAAGCTGTTTTTGAAACATTCTTTAAAGTTTGAATTTAAAATAATAATCTGAGGGTTATAAAATTTATATCACGTGAAAGATCCTAAAAAGTCCTTTAAGATGAAATTTTTTTTCGAATCCTTACCTCCATTTCCTGATTTTTGGTTAATTTTTAAAGATTCATGTTTAGAATTTAATTTATTAAATGCTGATAACGTGGTTTCTTTTCTTTTTGTGATGCTTTAAATTAATTTATCGTCACGTGCATAACAACGAAATAAATTGACAAAAAAAAATATTTTTTTTCTTTCTAATGCGGCAGACGATTGGACATTATCCAAAAAAATATTAAAATACAGTAAAAGAAATGACCCTCAAACTGTACTATATTAACTGCACTATATTCTTTAGTATGTTCTATTAGATTTATTTTCAATATTTTCTTCTACATTATTTTGTCTATAAAAATATCCGTTGCGATTTTTTTATAAATTTTTTATTTGCTCGGTTTTTTTTTTCGTATTAATTGCATGTACTCCGTAGCGAAGTACGGGTTTTCAGCTAGTAGATTTACATTTTTTTATACGTTATATTCTTGCAAATTCTTTTTTTGGGGGGGGATTTGAAGAATAGCAGAACTGGAAACACTTGACTTAATTGTTTGCATGTGATCTGCTTGAATTTTATGATAAATATCTATTTAGTGCGTAAACAAATTTAAAACGAAAAAATATTGCTGCGAAAGAAATTTTAATGACTGTGCTTTCGGCTAAGTTGTTCTTTGAGAAAGCTTTGTGTTTAAAAGAAGACTCAAAGTTTGGAATAACATCTAACCTTTGTGTAATGTGCAGTAAATGTTCATTTGTTAAGAGATTTTCATCATCTAAGAAAACTAAACAACGTCATGACACAAATTGGCTTTTTGTGTTTCAATTAAGATTATCTGCTGCAAAATACCATGTGAAACATTAAACATGACTACATTTTCAAAATTTTTTTTTCATGAACTGGAAAAAAAAATGTTTTGAATGCTGTACTTATCTTGAATCTCCGTAAATTCTGAGATGTGTATAACATTTCACATGTTTTTTTATTCTATGTTATTTATACTGTGTTTAGTTTTTAAACTGATTTTGGTTAACAAACATTCGACAATTTGACATTTTTCCTCTTCAGCTTTTAGTGGTTTATTATAAATGTATACATTTTATGTTTAACTTTTTAGCTTTTTTTGCTCCAGTGATGAAAGGTTAAATCTAGCTTAATTCTGAGGAGTTTATAATAAATTTATATATTTTTATATTGGGTTTTCTTTTTATTCCTGTGTATAACATTTCCAATGCTTTTTTTCTATGTTATTTATAATGTGTTTAGTTTAAAAATTGATTTTGGTTAACAAACATTCCACAATTTGACATTTTTACTTTTCAGCTTTTAGTGGTACAATGATGACAGGCTGAATCGACCTAAATTCTGAGATGTGTATAACATTTCACATGCTTTTTTTCTATGTAATTTATACTGTTTTTAGTTTTAAAATTGATTTTCGTTAACAAACATTCCACAATTTGAATAATCCAACAGAGATAGATAAAAATAATACAAATATAGACAAGAAACAAACAGAAATCAAGCACTTTGGGCATCCACGCCCCAACGCAAGATTCTGTATAAGTGCCGGAACTGAACCATAAAACAACAGAGGTAACCGACAGGTCTCTTCTTCAGGGGGCTTAACCATGTCAGTTACCTCAAGGGGAACTTTCTGAATAGGATACAGGTAAGCCCAAAAGACATCCCAAGGCCCCGAGTCCCCCAAGTAAGCAATAAGTCAAAAAGAAAATAAAGAGACAAACACAACTTACAGTATGGGCTCAACGCACCTTACATGCAAGCACACAAAATCCTAATGCAAAATAAAAGATGCATACATACCCCAATTCCGTAAGTGACGGTTATGGCGAAACAGCAGCCAATTCTATCCTAAAAATTACGTCATAGTAACATCACTATAGCGCCACCCCCCATTACAGCCTAACCAAATGAAAACACAAATACTATTCTAAACACCTTTAAAAATTCCTGAGTCTAAATGCCATTTTTTTTAAACTTTTAAATTGCCGAAATTTTTAGGGAAATCATTTTTCTTAAGTTTTCCTCGAAAATGCTACATGCCTCCAAAAAATCCCCAGCGTTGTTACATATGTTTTTTATCCTGTAAAGTTGTGAGTAAAAAATATTATAATAAATTTTATAGTTTAAGTTGCTATGGAAATTGGTAAACGTAATAACCTCGAAGTTAAAATCTAACCTTTTATCATATATCCCTATTTTTATTTCTCTATTTTGAATTTTAATTTTTAAATCCAGATAAGTCGCACAAAGATTATTATCGTTATTCCGGTTTAAAGTTAGTTACTTTGGGTAGATTTGATTAAGAAATTCCAAATCGTTGCAGTTAAAAATTATAAGATCATTAATATATCTAAATCCGGTAACATTATTTGAGTTAAGAAATTTAGTTTCGTAAAAATGTAAGAATAAATATAAATATTTGTTAAAGTGATTTAGCAGTCTATGCTTGTTTTTTATTTTATGTTTCTTTCTATTGTTTATATTTTACATTCCACCATTTGACATATTTACAGCTTTTAGTGGTACAATGATGAAAGGCTGCATCCACCTAAATTCTGAGATGTGAATGACATTTCCCATGCTTTTTTTTATGTTATTTATACTGTGCTTAGTTTTTCAATTGATTTTGATGAAAACCATTCTTAAAACCCCGGGCAACGCCGGGTACTTCAGCTAGTATATTATATATCTATATATCTGACCCACCCCTCTATTCCTTTGATGCTACCAAGTGACCGAAAATTCGAAACCTTGTGTGATTCCGGAATTTTGCTAAACCCCTCATCCCGAACTCCGCCGGGAAATCCCCACACTTCCCGGGAAGGGGGGATCGCGGGGGAAAATTAATTCTAGCATCTCGCCTTCGCTTCAGCAGCGAAGAAAAATTGGAATTTATATGTATATATATATATCTATGGTGTCCGGTATAAAGGGCTTAAGTCAAGATGAGTGATTTTTTGATATCTGTCAGTATTGATAAAATATAACAAAAATCTTTTGACTTGTATAAAAGGCTCAAGTCTACCAATTTTGTGTACAAAACTACATTTCTTTGTAAAAAAGACTCGAGTCGAAATTATTGTTCTGCGATTGGTATAAAAGCCAATAACTTGGTATATTGAAATCACTGTTTTTGACTGCACTATATCATCTATATATATATACGTACATGAAGATGGCTCGGACGACCCCTTTTTCCACGAGAGGATACTCTCTTCGAATTTATCGAGCAACGACTAAGATGGAGATCGAGCCCCTGCCACCAGATATCGTTTGATGGATGGACAGTCGACACCCACTCTCATCTTGAAAGGGTGATCCAGCCACCTAACGGAGGAATAACACACTTCTTGGGGGTCAACACAATGGACTGAGATCTCATGAGGATGACTACTGTTAATATATATACTTCAATACGTATATACACACAAGCACATACATATATATATGCATGCATACATAAACATACGTAAATTTACATACATAAATATACATATACATACATATACACACGCATACGTATATGCACACACATACACATACATATATACACACGCACACAAACACACGCACACAAACACACGCACACATATACACACGCACGCACACATATATACACACACACACCTATATATACGCACACACGCATATACACACACCCGTATATACACACATACACACACGCACGCACACACATATATGCACACATATATACATACACACACCTATATATACGCACACACAGATATACACACATATATACATACACACACCTATATATACGCACACACAGATATACACACATATACACGCACACACGCACACATATACACACGCACGCACACATATATACACACACACACCTATATATACGCACACACGCATATACGCACACACGTATATACACACATACACACACGCACGCACACACACATATATACACACGCACGCACACATATATACATACACACATCTATATATACGCACACACAGATATACACACATACACACACACATACACACACACACAAACAAACACACACACACACATATATATATATATATTAGATAAACACGCCCATCAATACACAATCCATGCCGCGAAGTAATCGCATCTCCGTAGATTTCCACGACTCCGTCGCGAGTCATCAGGCGTGATTATCCGCCTCTCGCAACGCTGCGCTTCCTCCACCCACAATTCGAGACATTTTTTTTCCCCTATCTTCTTCCCTCCAAACGATCTCAAATTTTCCCCGCCCCCCCCCCTCCTCTACCGACGACTCTTTTTCTTCTGTTTGTTTTTCCCGGCGTTTTTATCGCCTGCATTTCTGTGTCGTTTGGTATCGCAGACGATTGTCAAAAAACTCACTTGCTTTCAGTCCGATTATTGGCTCCTTTGGATGGATCCCGAATGGTGGGACCCGATAAGAGAAGGGGGGGGGGGGTTGCCCCCAATAGCGATGCTTCCAATGGGATATAAATATTTATTCTGGTTATACATGTCGCGAGTTTCAGGAAACCATCGTCCTACAGGCAGCATGGAAAACCGAAATTCCGTCTCTGAATGTTATACGTATATACATGAAACATACATAAATACATATATACATACACATGCATACATACATAAACACATATATAATCACACATATATACATATATAAACACATATATAATCACACATATATGCATATATATACATATATATATATATATATATATATATATATATATATATGTATGTATACATACATATATATATATATGCATACATATATATATATATATATATATATATATATATATATATACACTGCTGGCCACTGTAAATGCAACACCCTGAAGGAAACATGCAGATAACATGAAATTTACAACATGCATTAGCGGAGGTGAGATATGCAAATGATTAGAATTTCAGCGCAGACGCACATCACGCGCGCCTGCGGCGCCACTTCAAAGCGCTATTTAAGGCTTGGAGACTTCGACGATTTCAAGTTCGGCAATTGTGTTTTTCTTGTGGTTTTTTCAAAAAAACGATCAATTATGCCTCGTCGAAAACAGCGATCATCTTTTGATCAAGTATCCGAGTTCGACAGAGGAAGGATAGTGGCCTACCGAGTTTGTGGATTATCTTTCAGGGAAATCGGTAGTCGTGTTGGACGAAACCAAACAGCTGCAATGCGGATCGTTGGATGCAGGAGGGTACGACGGACCGGCGTGTTCGATCGCATCCACCTCAGCGCACCACTTCACGTGATGACAGGCAAATTGTGCGCATCGCAATGACGGATCGCTCAGTCACATCACGAACCATAGCACAGCACATACAGTCTGTAACGCATCATCCAGTTTCTGCTCGTGCCATTCGACACCGTTTACAGCAGAGTGATCTGTCCGCAAGACGTCCATTGCTTTGTCTACCCTTGACGCAGAACCACAGACGTCTCCGCCGCCAATGGTGCGATGACAGAAGGATGTGGATGGCAGAATGGAATGAAATTGTTTTTACTGACGAGTCACGCTTCTGTCCGCAACACCACGATGGTCGCATTCGAGTCTAGAGACACCGTGAAGAGAGGTTGATGAACAGCTGCATTATGCACCGCCACACTGGTCCTGCACCGGGTATTATGGCATGGGGCGGTATTGGATATCACTCTCGCACACCTCTAGTACGCATTGCCGGTACTTTAAACAGCCAGCGCGACATCTCCGAGGTGTTGGAGCCAGTTGTCCTTCCTTACCTTCAGGGCTTGCCCACAGCCATATTTCAACAGGATAATGCGCGACCACACGTGGCACGCATTGTCCAACGGTTCTTCGTCAATCGCCAGATTGAATTGCTTCCCTGGCCGCCTCGCTCTCCGGATCTTTCGCCGATAGAAAACATGTGGTCCATGGTTGCTCTACGATGGACCCAGATTCCATCCCCAGCTGCCACAGCAGATCAACTTTGGCAACGTGTGGAAGCTGCTTGGTCTGCTGTACCCCAAGAACTCATCCAAAGTCTCTTTGAATCAATGCCGAGGCGTGTGGCAGCGGTGACCTCCAACAATCGCGGCTTTTCTGGCTACTGATTTTGGCAGGAACCACACATCACAGAAGTCTATAAATTTAATCATTTGATATTTGGTCAACATGTTATCTACAATTTTGCTGTGATATCTCTTATCTTTCTTGATGTTGCAATTTGGGTGGCCAGCAGTGTATATATATATATATATATATATATATATATATATATATATATATATATATATATATATATATATGTAAGATACCGACTGAACTGAACAATAAATGTGGGAATACGATACATTCGGGAACATAACAAAGGAATATGATCGTCAGGACTGGGTGAAATAAACGACATGTACGGGAAAACGATGATTTGGAGAACGATCGATCGAGATTCCACTGTATATGGAATTATTCCCGGCCAGTGTGCATTAGAATCAACAACAACAGTTTCACCTGTGTATATATATATATTCCTACTTTATATAACTTTGAATAGCAATTATGAAGTCCTACACAAGAAAGAAGATGTAGGGAAAAAGTTGCCTCTCGGTGAGTGGGCAACACGAAAAAGATTTGGCTCCAAAATTGCTGTAGGCGTTCCGATACCCGCGGTATTTCCTGCCGAAGTGAGTGACGGCGAATCAGCGCGCGCCACAATTAATTGAGTTCGAAAATTTGCATGCCTCACCACTATTCGCAGACGGCATTTGAAAAATAGTTTTCACGCTGATAATCATTCCAAAAACATTCCTTTCGACAGAGCATTCCACGATCCACGGGGAGAACACAAAACTATTGACATCATTAAGCGGCGATTTGGATTGAATTTTTTTTTTCTTCTTCTTTCACGCCGTTGATGAAAAAATTCCTTTTCAAAACAGATTCGGTATCTGTTGAACGTGATTGAAACTAAAAATTCTTTTTCTTTTTAAAGTTTTTTTTTATTTATTATTTTACAGAGAAGGATAAAAAAAAAAAAAAAAAAAAACCGCGCTCCGAAATAATTTGCTTAAGAACAGTTTATCGGTTTGTTTTTTAATGAATGGTCTTTTTCGCAATTGGGGAACCGAGGTCGAACGATTCGAAAATTACGATTTAAAAGCGTATCTGGGTTGAAAAAAATGAACTTTTAGCAAAAGAAAGCCACAAAAAAATAAATAAATAAAAGCCTCCATTGGTAGGTACAGCTGCCACCCGCGTTTCCTGAACACAAACACAATTTATTCGCGCCGTTTTTTCCCTATTAGTAATTAACACGGGGAGGGGAAAGGGAAAAAAAAAGCTTCGATCAGCCTCGATATTAATGAAAAATGATATCCCAGCTAAACACAGGGCCGAAAAAATGGGCAAATCCTGCGGAGGGCCCCCATACAGGCCCCTTATCAAATAAAACAAACCAATAATAACGCTAAGATATTTTTCTTGTTTTCGCTCCACGAATGATGGGTCGGAAAGGCTCTTTCCCTCATTAGTACCGAAAATTAGCAAAATCTCGATTATCGTGCGGCCCGAGTGAGTGTGTACACACCTTTTCGGCAATCTATAAAGGGGGGAGCGCGCGCTAGGTGGGTGGGTGGGGAATAGTCCAATAACCGATACGTACTGAAAAATTCACTAATAAAGAGAGCCGCTTGTTGTAATAAAGGTGTCATTAATGCAGCCGCCTGATCGATAATTTGCAACAGTCGCTCACGGCCGCCATCAGTGCTCATCAGTTGGTTGATTTCTTCGGCCCCCTCCTCCCCCGGAGAACACCCCCCCTCCCGCTTTCTTTTTCTTCCTTTTTTTCTTCTCCTTCCCTCCCCCAACTCGCAAGAAATGCGAGCGATGTTTAGCGCCGGTTTTCGCAGGGGCAGGTGTAATTCATCACAACTAATTAAGTTAGCACTGTAGGCCGGGGCTAATTAATCTTGCGAAAGACGCCCCCATTCGATTCTTTCGGTCGACTTCTATACGCGGTCGTCCCCTCAAACCCACCTCGGACTCCGGGGGCAGGGTTCTCAACCCGGGCTGCTTTTTTTTTTTTTTTTCTGGGAGGGTTTTATTCCGTTTAAAATAACTCTGAAGCATTTCGAAGGAAAATGCGTGTCGATAGATGAGGCCGTTCATACTGCCGAATCGGTTCAATCCATAAAACAAAAAAAAATTAAAGAAACGTGCCAAAATAATAAACATCTATATATTTATGTTGCTAAGGGCCTGTTCAGGTAGGAGTCCTGTAGCGGAAGCGTAAAAGGAAAGATGGCGCTGAGACGGAAATAAACCAATCATAGGCGTTCAAAATTCCGCTGCTAATCGTTTGGAGGCTTGTCATTGGTTAAATATACAGTCGGACCTCTATATATCGAACTTCCATATATCGAAAGTCTCTATATATCGAACAGTTGGTGAATCCCCGTTTTCATTAGGTAGAGAAACTATCTCTGTATAACGAAAGAAATTTCTATACATCGAATTTTTTTCCAAAAGATTTTTAACGTGGCACGTGATTTTCTGTCCCCTTAGAGATATTTTAGACGTTGATGAAGACGTTGTTTCCGATTACCCCACAGATGACGACATCATATACTCACTTCAGGAAGAACAAACTGACATCCAAGAAGATGAAGAGACTCTAACTGAAGCAGAAATTGATAATCCTTCGAAAAAGAAATGCGCGCAGCATTTCACGTAATCCGTTGTAGTCTTCAATTCGCGGAAAATGTCCCGGAGGCAGTATTTAGTGGACTTATTAAGTGTGAACACTTTTATGATGATTTTTCTTCTAAATTTATCGTTCAACAAGACATTCGAAAGTTTTTTTACAAAAATGTAAATCAATTGCGTTTGTATTTAAAGGTATGTAAATTTGGTTTGATAATTAAATCTAGTATAATTAATTTATTGATATTTTTTAATCGATAATAATTTCCATTTATGAATGTAGGTAATTTGTAGTAATGTGATTCATATGTAGATTTGTTGATATGAAAGTGATTTCGTATATTAGAAGAAAATGCACATTTTTCTTGCAATACAATGTATCACCGATATTTTAAGCATAACCGTTTCTATATATCGAAATTTCTATATATCGAATTTTTTTCGGGAACCGTCGACTTCGATATATGGAGGTCCAACTGTATTTCAATACTTGAACGCTTCCGCTACCGGACTCCTGTGTGAACAGGCCCTTAATCGATTCCTTGGGCAGTCCGTGAGAGAAAACCGACGCATCCATTCACCCCATTTGGGTCTGAAACCAAAGATTTTGATCTAGAGATTAGAGTCAAATTTGGTTTATGTAACCGAAGTTTCTATTAACGAGAGGTAATTACAATTTTTTTTTAAATTTCTTTCTGCGCACGCTCAGTGACGTGTTTAAATCCGGCTTTAGATACTCACTAAGCACGAGGCCGAGTCGACGCCTTCATTTGTTTCTGCGCATGCTCGATGGCATGTTTAGATCTGGCATTAGACACTTACTAAGCACGAGGCCGCATCAACACGTTCATTTGTGTATTCCGAGGAATCTCTCTAGCTAGCTCTCTCTCTTCCATTTTAATTTTTAATTATGTTTGTGAGATGTAGAATTAAACCTGACGGAAGTGATTTATTTCGAGCTGTTGAGTCACCCTATTTATTTTAATTGGGTTCCATAGTCATTTTTTACCATGTTTTTATTAACTTTCTTGTTAGTTTGTTTGTGTGTGTGTTTGTCCCATTCAAATCATGCAATCGATTTTTATCTAACTTCCCGACTAGCTAGACATTTGAAACTTTTAGAATAGCTCAGAACACGATGACAATGCATTATTTTGATACTTTTAACCATCTTTAAGCAGGATTGAATTCTTTTTCAGTTCATTTTGCTTTGTAGACCGGTGCAGCCATCTGTCGGCCGGGACGGGAACGAAAAGTTAAACGCAAATTAACTTTCAATTAACTTTATTTTCTTTCGAGTGGATGGGATAATTCATCCAAAAAAAAATTTTAAAAAGTATTTATTAATACATAGAATTGTCAAGTTTATAGGATTCGACAGAAAATTTAAAAACATGGTGTATAAAAAGTTCATTTTATCTTGTAATTATTAAAGGGTATTTCTCTATTCTTATTATTATGATTTTCAACCTCTGGCAAAGGCTTGTTGATTATGATATGTGCATTTACTATCCAGCCGCCATGTTTTGACGGGTACCAACTAGTTAATATTTAATTATGCAGTGTTAGTCACGTGAGATTTGGCAAAAAACAAGTGTAGAAGGTAAAGGAAGACTTGCTTTTTTTTTTAAAATTGTTATTATCAAAGTAAATGTATACCAAAATTCTACAATTCCTAGATTTTTGAAATGGTTTCTCAAAATTTGCTTCATTTTAATATAAATATATATATATTATTTTTTATATATATTATTTTAATATATATATATATATATATATATATATATATATATATACATATATATTTTCTCTTCATTTCACTTCTTTTCTAATCTTTTGTTAACATTTTCCTAAATCATTTAAAAAGTTACCGTTATCAATAAATTTTTATCGTGTTCGCGTGATTTTTTTTTTTATTATTTATGGTGGTCCAGGGCACAAAATTATTCAAATTTTTTGAAAGAAATTTTATTGCATTAAAACATTCTGTGTTCTTTTCCGCTTAAAATGACGTTTGAATCGTGTTTCTATCTTAATTAGAACATGAAATATTAATTTTATTTTACAACATCCTAATTGCAGTCAATCTTTGTTTTTAAACCTTTAAATGCGTTTTTCTGCATGATGGATTTTTTCACCATTTCTCCTCTTTAAATTGTCACAAGTCAAGAACCGTTAAAGATAAATGGTTCAAACTTGGAACACGTCTTTTTCAATTATTTTAATTTAATCTTGATTCAGAAAATTTGAAAAAAATATTTACTTTTGAAAATAGGACTTTTAAAAAATGAATTGCATCTTTTTTTAAAAATTTTATTCTAAATACTTTTAATTTTTTTTAAATTTAATATTTATTAAAAAGCTGGATTATAATTAAAGCTTATATATTTCTGTTTGACTAAATGAAAAAATTTTGGAATTCGACCAGTAATATTTCGAGTTATGATTTTAAATTACCCAATTTTTTTTAATGTAATTAAAAAATTATTTAGAAAACTGAATGAGAAGTTTTTGTGATTTTGTTTACAAATTATATGGTTAACGATCACAAAAAAATTTTAACCCATATATAAAATATAAAAAAAAAAATTTTGTCCCGGACCCCTTACAGAAAATGGGGAGTGGTCGAAAAAAGGTGGAGCACCAGTGACGTAGAGTGCACGTCATTTTCATCAGTCTGTGCTGTCACTAGTGTGGATTCTTTAACTGAGCCGTGCACTTTCAAAGATCGGTTCAGTCAGTCCAACAAAAACGTGAAGAAAAGTGTTAAATAAAAAATTATGAGTTTTTTAAAAATTCCTCTGTAAATTTAAATTCCAATAAACATTGTAGAATGGATTATTACAGATGAAGCTGTCATCTGACGACATACAAAATCTGTAACATACAATATCCTTTCGAGTCGTCATTATTATTATTATTATTATTACAATTTTTGCGTGATGAAGGGATTTTGGAAGGAGAAAAAATAAAGTTATAAATTCTAAGTCAGTCTTCCAGTTGTTTTTTGATTTAACGAAAAAAAAAACTAAAATGATTGTTAAATCATTCACAAGTACTTACTCCCTAAAAAAAGGGATATACATGAATATATATATATATATATATATATATATATATATATATATATATATATATATATATATATATATATATATATATATATATATATATATATATGTATATATATATATATATATATATATATATATATATATATATACATATATATATATATATATATATACATATATATACACATATATATATATACATACATATATATATATATATATATATATATATATATATATATATATACATATACATATATATATATATATACATATACATATATATATATATATATATATATATATATATACATATATATATATATATATATATATATGTATATATACATATATATATATATATATATGTATGTATGTATGTATGCATACTGTTATCGACCCATTTTATTTAACTTATTGGGGGATGAGACAACAACGGATCGTTATCAACGAGTACTTGATTCTGCTTTAAATGGCGACTATTGACAAGAGAAGGATGGATTTTCACTGCGTTGAGTTCCGAATAATTACAAGATAAAAAGAACCTTTCATATACTATGTTTTTAAATTTTCTGTCGAATCCTATAAACTTGACAATTCTATGTATTAATAAATACTTTTTAGAAATTTTTTTGATGAATTATCCCATCCACTTGAATGAAAATGAAGTGAATTGGAAGTTAACTCGCGTTTCACTTTTCGTTCCCGTCCCGGCCGATAGATGGCTGCACCAGTCTACGAAACAAAATGAACTGAAAATGAATGCAATACTGATTAAAGATAGCTAAAAGTATTAAAATAATGCATTGTCATCGTGTCCTGAGCTATTCTAAAAGTTTCAAATGTCTAGCTAGTCGGGAAGTGAGTTAAAAATCGATTGCAAGATTTGTACCGGACAAACACACAAACACAAACAAACAAACAAGAAAGCGAGTTAATAAAAACATGGTAATAAAGGACTTTTGGAGACACATACCTTTTAAAGACCAGGAGAATCGACAAACATATCCCTATTTTCAATAATCATTGGTTACTAAAATAATTTATTCAGAAATAAGAAAATTTTACTGCGAATTAAACATTTTTCCTGTTTTATAAATATGGATCTCAATTTTTTCTAACTTGAAGATAAATATATATATATATATATATATATATATATATTTAATTTCAACCATTGTTTTTTTCATTGTGACGGCAATGCGCCAAGACTTGCTTCCGTGTATTTAATGAATACACACACTTTTTCATTTTTAAAATTATGTTGTGTAATTATCTTTAAAATGAACTGCTATGACATCAAAATTCTTAGTTCTTCATAGAAAAAAGGTTTTTTTTTTAAATTTTCAAATCTCGAAAAAAATTTATAAACTTTACTGTAATTAAATTTTTTTATGGCCAGAATGACATAATAGTGGGTCATTTTAATAATACTTGTTTATACGAGTATTGCCCGTGCAAAACTTTTATGGTATGCTAGCCAACTGCTCTGGTGATATCATGTGCGAAATAACATAACAATGAAAAAAACAATGGTAAAAATTTTAAACAATTAAAAAATATCTCTTCGAGCTAGATAAAACTGAGAGCCATATTATATATATATATATATATATATATATATATATATATATATATATATATATATATATATATATATACAGGCAGTTTCATATTGAATGGGACAAAAAGAAAGCATACCTGTGAAAGCTGTAATTACTTTATTTTGATCAATGAAATTTTCGTTTATCGTTTGACCCCTGTGTTTAGATGTTCTATGTTTACCCCTCCGGTGAAACGGCAAATATCTATGCGGTATTCCAGTCCCTGCCACAATCGTGATAGAATATCCTTTGTCAATGATTCGAGCACTTCAGTTATCCGCTTCTTCAGTTGCCGTAAGTCCTTGGGAAATGGAGGCACGAACACTTTGTCCTTAACAAAATCCCATAGGAAAAAATCACAAGGGGTTAGATCTGGCGATCCCGGTGGCCAACAAAGCAATGGCATATCGTTTGACCCAGCACGGACAGTCCAGCAATGAAGCTCAATATCGTTCAATTACTGACGTGTATTTTTATGCCAATGAGGTGTAGCACCGTCTTGCTGGAGGATGAAGCCCGGAACCGCTTCCTCCAACTGAGGGATCGAGAAACGAAGATGTTTTGGCGTATTCCAAAACACAGTACGCTTTCTCCTACATGGATGGTGCCATTTCGATGAACAGTGCCTCTAGCGGCGATTTCGTAACCGGAAAAATTTTCGCTATTGCCAGATAAAACTTTTATAATTGTAGTTCCAGAATACATAAATATATATATATATATATATATATATATATATATATATATATATATATGTATACATATATACATATACTAGCTGAAAACCTGCACTTCGCTACGGAGAACATTAAAATTAAATGCAACTGTCAATGTATGCAATGGATGCCAAATAAATATATATATATATATATATATATATATATATACTAGCTGAAAACCCGCACTTCACTACGGAGTACATTCCAATTAAATACAACGGTGAATATATGCAATTAATGCCAATTAAATAAATATATATATTTATAATAAATGCCACGATCAATTGATGTAATATATATATATATATATATATATATAAAATCGTAAGTGATATTTATTTTTTTTTGGAAAATATCCAATCGTCTCCGGCATTAGAAAGAAAAAGAATACTTTTTTGTCTATTTCGTTGTTATGCACGTGACGATAAATTTATTTAAAGTACCAGAAAAAGAAATCACGCGATCGGCATTTAATCAATTAAATTCTAAAAATGAATCTTTAAAAATTCACCAAAAATCAGAAAATCGAGCTAAAGGTTCGAAAAAGATTTCATTTTAAATGAATTTTTAGGATCTTTCTCGTGATTTAAATTTTACAACCCTCGAATTATTATTTTAAATGCAAACTTAAAAAAAGTTACAAAAATAGCTTAAAAATTTAATTTTAGTCTGTGCGTTGTATGTCAGTGAGTCAGTTAGGGAACTGTTTTATATATATAGATATATTTATAATAAATACGACACTCAATGTATACAATTGATGTAAAAGAAATATAGAGATATTTATAAAAAAAATCGTAAGGGATATTTTTATAGACAATATAATGTAGAAGAAAATATTCAAATCAAATCTAATAGGACATACTAAAGAATATAGTACAGTTAATATAGTACAGTTTGGGGAACATAATATCATTTATTGTATTTTAATACTTCTTTGGATAATGTCCAATCGTCTGCCGTATAGTGTGCACCCCTACACTATAAGAAGAATCGCCATGCAAAATGTCAGCCCTTTAGGTCCAGCGGTTTGGTGTATGCGTTGTATGTCAGTGAGTCAGTCAGTTACGGAACTGATTTATATATATAGTTTTATATAGTTATATAGTTTTATATAGTTATATAGTTTTATATAGTTTATAGTTTTATATAGTTTTATATATATAGTTTTATAGGTAATGATAAGAAAGAGTATATACATACATATTTATAAATAAGAGTGTTTAACTCCTCTTAAAATTTTCATATTTCTAAATCAATTAGTTTAGTAACTACTGATTATTTAAAATAGGGATGCGTTTGTCGAGTCTGTTGGCCTTTAAAAAGGTATGTGATAGCCCCCCAAAAACTGTTGAGATCGAGTGGTGATCAGCCTCGTTATTTGCGAAAAGAATGAAGAATGTCCAAAGGGAAGAACCCATCCAGTGCTTTCAGACTCCCGTTTCAAAGAGTGTGTGTGTGTGGGGGGGGGGGGGCTTCACCGATTTGACTTATATATTGTATACATATATATGTATAGTGTATATATATATATATATATATATATACACTTAAATATATATGTGTATATATATATATATGTGTATATATATATATATATATATATATATATATATATATATATATATATATATATATATATATATATATATATATATATATATATATATATATATATATATATATATATACACATATATACTCATGTATATATATATATATATATGTATATATATATATATATATATATATATGTATATATATATATATGTATATATATGTATATATATATATATATATGTATATATATATGTATATATATATATATATATATATATATATATATATATATATATGTATATATATATATATATATATATGTATATATATATATATATAAACAAAAAAATATAGTTAAATTTAATTTTACTGATGTGTCAGCTCAACCTATTTACCCTTATCTAATTGAAGATACACAGTCCTCAAAAAGAACTAAAAGAGGTAAAAGTAATAATAAAAGTAAGACTTTTGATAGTAACATATATAAAAATGCCTTATTAAGTTTTCAGGATAGGTTTATAATTGATTATAAATATAAAATATTAAAAGCTTGGATTTTTTCTATCGTTAAAAAACATATCATTAAGCTTTATCAACTATTTTTAAATATGAAACTAAAGAATTATCATTATCAGCATCTGGTATATGATTTAATACTAACAAGGGCAAAACATTTAAAAATAAACTTATATAAAAAACATAATTCATATAATAACACATTTTGTGTACTAAATTTTACTAACCTTAAACTTAATTATATTAACTTCAATAGTATATTTGATAAACTACATGATATGTTTCCTATAAAAGAAATAAAAATAAAACGTGCCTTTAAATATACTCTGCCTATGGGTAGACGTATATTTAACTATAATCAGGTATCAAAAAATTTTTCTGAGTCATTAAATTTAACTTGTGTTTGTCATCTGCCAATTTACAATAGTTATATAGATACGACACATGGTCATGTAATAACAGGCAATATGGATATTGTGGAAGATGATGCACTGCGAGATTTGATGAATTTAGGAACTAAGTTTAGAATACCTAGTACTAATAATAATAAGAAAATCATTAGTTTCTTAAATGCTGATTTAGATAAATTTATTTACAAAATAGCAATTAATTATTCTGTACCTACTGAAGCTTTCAACCCTTGGAAAATTAATTTACTAAAACTAGTACAAGCTAAATTACCCAATAATAGTAATAACATTAATAATCCTTATAAACACTTTAAAGCTGCTATTACAAAATTACAAGATGACTTTATAGTCACTTATGTAGATAAAGCAGCCAACAACTATGCTATAATTTGTAAAAAATACTTTGCCATATGTTTAAAAAAACAGTTAGAAAATAGTGATCTTTTTCAGCCATTAAATGAAACTACTAATATTATTATTAAGAAAATCATTGCTAAATATAAACTGCTAGGTATTTCATCTAACATTTATCATTTTCCTTATATAACTTTAGTTCCAAAATTTCATAAAACACCTATTGCTTTTAGAGCAGTAACCTGTGGTCATAATACTTATGCTACAAAAGCAAGTAAATTATTATTAAAATACCTTAAATTAATCTATAAAAATATAACATCAGGTGTTTGTGGTATAATAGATAATAGCTATAGTCTAATTAGAAAACTACAAACATTAGATAACTGTAAATATATTGTAACTTATGATTTTAAAGATCTATTTAATAATATTGATATAATTGATTTAAATAGAATAATCATAATGTTAGTACAAAATAATATTCAATACTTAAACAACGAAATTAAACTAACTCGTTTCAATAGGCTCCTAGAATTAGTAACTAAACATAATTACATAGTTCATAATAATAATATATACTTACAGTCCAAAGGTGTACCACAAGGTGGTAATGCTTCAAGTATGCTAGCTAATTTATACTTATATTATTTTGAAATTAATAATATAGAAAATAGCAATTACAATATATTTAGATATATAGATGATATAATAGTAATAAATAAAAGTAATAACCCTATAGACTTAAATTTTTACCCTCCTAATTTGGAACTAATTAAAAGTAGCCATGATAATATTAATGTAAACTTTCTAGATATCAATATTAAATTAAGTACTAAAAATAAATTAACTTATGACTTATATGACAAAAGATCTGAATATAATTTTAATATTGTTAAATTTCAAAATTATCTAACCTGTTTACATAAATCTGTTTTTAATAACATTATTGTAAATCAGTTAGTTCGTATAAATAGGCTATGTTCTAAAGACAATAGGATTAAGCATATTATAGACTTAAAAGCTGTGCTAACTAGTAATAATTACCCAGTTAGTCTATCCAAAAACATAATTGGTTGTTTTTGTTTTAATGATTAGTTTGTTCTGTTGCATTAATAAGTTAAACATAAATAGGTTAAAATAAAAATAATAACTACTAAAAACAAAAATAAAACATAAGAATAATAAAAAATAATTAACTTATAGTAGTAACAAAAATAAAACTAAATAAATAATGGAATAATATTCTTAAAATAAGTTACCTTAGTAAGTATGTAACTAAGTATCCACTACCTCAATGGTTGCAAGTTATGACGTCAGTCATCTTGCGGTTACAAGTTCTTAACTTCCACTCTGATTAGCGCCAGGCTTGGTGTTTGGTTAAGTACTTTAATACAAATTCATTTATTATTCAATTCTTCTGTTATTAATGGATTGTACGGTGTCTGAGTGTGTTTATTTAATAGATCATACTCATCAGAAACAATCCATTGGTTTTTAGACAGTATTGACACCGCTGATGAAGAAATGCTGTCAAAAACCGTATTCATACTTATCTTTACATGTTGGATGTTCCTGGCTGCTTGTAGCTTTAGAGCTATTACTGGTTTTCTCTTTCATCTTATTCTTATTTATATATATATATATATATATATATATATATATATATATATGTATATATATATATATATATATATGTGTATATATATATATATGTATATATATATATATATATATATATATATATATATATATATATATATGTATATATGTATATATATATATATATATATATATATATATATATATATATATATATATATATATATATATGTATATATATATATATACATATATATATATATATATATATATATATATATGTATATATGTATATATATATATATATATATATATATATATATATATATACATATATATTGGTAGCCTGGGTTGGTGGCTTAGTCAGAGTGCGAGAGAGGCACTAATTAGAACACCAGTTAGAAACTTAACCAAGTGTCGGAGCTAGAGATGTGCCCCATAGCGACGACCAGTTATCATGAAATCAGTTGGATACCTTCACGGTGTGCCGATGTTAAACTTGACTTGTGAACGGCTCCCATATAAATGTACCTATGAAAGTGCGTATGCCGGTTTTTTTTGAAGGGCTCGGGACGTTCCTTCTTTCCCTCGATGCTGCACAATCGAGGGTGATTAAAGTGCGAAGGTGTGTGTGTTAAAAATATCTGCGAAAGGAATCTCCACTGCCAGCATCTTTCGCGGTGCTCCCGCTATCTGCAGATAGCACTCAGGAGATGCCTATAAACACGTGCGATGGCGGCCAGAAATACCACCCGGGCCACTTGGGAGCTGAAGGAGGGGGTGCAGGAACAGCCATGTGGCCGATCTACTCCAGATAGCCCGATAGGGAGGTGGTTTCTGTTGTGGGGTATCGAAAGGATTGGCGACACAACTTGACGCGCAACATTCTCGGCTCTGAAGCACAATTCAATATGTACATATACATCCACACACACACACACACACACACATATACATGCATACATATGTGCATGTATACATATATATGTATAGTATGTATAAATATATATATATATATATATATATACATATATATGTTTCTGTGTGTGTGTGCGTGTGTGTGTATGTATACATGTATAGCATATATACATACACATGTATAGCAGCACGCCAAAAATTCGTTCAGATTTTGACGCTTCGAGTAAAACAACAGGGCTCTATTTCTTTGAATGATTCCTTAAGGCTGCCATGTATTAAGAAAAAAAATAGTATTTCCCTTTTCCTCTTCTTGCAGACTCTTGTGTTGGGAGGAGGTGACAGTTCGAGAATTCCACCCCCCTTGGGATTGACATTTTGAGGGATTGTAATGGCTCTCTCTCTATAGGGGGGGGGTTAAGCGCTTCCCCCAATTTTTTTATTTAAAATATATTTTTGTCAACTATTTACAGGTACATAAATGCCGATAATCAAATAAGATTGGTACTGTCAGATAGCCCGAACTTTTCTGCAAAGCGCTACGGGATTCATTTTATAAATTTCGTCCACCGAAGGAATTTGTGAGCGTTTAAAACACACTATACCAGATTTTTCCACGAATAATTTAAATTTTAAAATATTAATTGCTTTAAAAAAAACGAAAAATGTACACAAATATAAAATTTCTTTCTCTGTGACGGAGTAGAATTTTTTTCAAAAATCTTTGAATCCAAGTGGCAATCCGTGGACACATTTTCTCCATAGGTTAAGACTGAGGTGAGCGAATGAAGTGGGGTTAGTACATAGCAGCCTTAAGTGTAGGACCTAGCTCGTCGCAGCAAAATTCAATCTAATTCATTTTCTTACTTCATTTTATTTATTTAAGCTGTATTTTACTTCATTTCTTTTCTTTTGGATTAGCCCAATTTTTATTTTTAAGGAAGAAATTTCTCTCGAGTTCGATTTGTTATCTTTATTTCTCTGTACTTCTGTGTTACATTTTGTCTTTAGTTCCTTATTTGGTTGTTCTTATTTGAACTGATTGTTTTATTACATTTTGCATTTTACGACTTTGTTTCAACTTCATTTAAATAAGTCATTTTTAATTCACTGTATTCATTCACTTTCATTTCATTTTCTACGCATCTTTTATTGATTTCATTTCATTTTTCGATTCTTTATTTTTCTTGCAGTTTAACTCTATTTTAGTTTCTTTATTACATTCACTTATCATAAATTAATTTCATTTTTATTTTTTTTTGCAATTTTCTTTCATTTTATTTTATTACATTTATTATATTAATTTATCATAAATTATTTTAATTTTTATTTTTTCTTGCAATTTTATTTCCTTTTACTTGATATGATTTATTATATTAATTTATTTAAAAAAAAAAATATTCTCTTTCATTTTTCCTTCATTTTATTTTATTTAATTTCCTTTATTATATTGATTTATTGCTAATTTCCTTTTTATTTTTCTTGCAATTTTATTACCTTTTATTTGATTTGATTTATTATATTAATTTATCATTAATTTTTTTGCATTTTTTTCATTTTTCTTTCTTTCTTTTTATTTAATTTCATTTATTATATTCATTTATCACTAATTTCCTTTTTACTTTCCCTGCAATTTTATTTCATTTTATTTTATGTTTGATTTTTATTTTTTCCGGTAACTTTTTTTCCATCTGAATTAATTTATTTATATTAATTTACCGTTAATTTATTTAACTGTCATTAATTTATTTTTTCTGTTTTTATTTTATTTTATTTCTTTTCATTACATTCATTTTTTCATTTATTACATTTATCATTACTTAATTTCCTTCCATTTTCTTCCTGCAATTTTTTGGTTTGATTTAGTTTATTTATACATATTCATTTATCGTCAATTTATTTAATTTTTATTTTTTCCTACCTTTTTATTTTACTTTATTTCATTTAATTCATTTAATATATTATTTGATTTCATTTATTACATTTATCATTAATTTCCTTTTAATTTTATCCTGCAATTTTTGGGGGGATTTATTTATATTAATTTATCGTTAATTTATTTAATTTTTATTTTTTCTTCCCTTTTTATTTTATTTTTATTACATTCATTTATCAATAATTTCAATCTTATTTTATCCTGCAATTTTATTTTATTCTATTTGATTTCCTTTATTATATTCATTTATAAGTAACTAATTTTATTTTTACCGTTTTGATTTGATTTATTGTATTCATTTATTTTATTATTTGATTAATTTTAATTAATTGATTAATTTGACTTATTTTTAATCTGCCGTTTTGAGTTAATTTATTGTATTCGTTTATTATTAATTAATTTTATTTTTATTTTTACCTGTGGTTTTGATTTCATTTATTGCATTCATTTATCACTAATTTGATTTTTATTTTCCCTTTCCGTTTTGATTTGATTTATTGTATTCATTTATCACTAATTCGACTTTTATTTTTACCTGCCGTTTTATTTTATTTAATTTAGGTTCATCTATCATTAATTTTTTTTTTTTTACCTGGATTTCTTTATTTAAAAATTTCTTCTCTATGATGGAGTATAATTTAAAAAGATTAAAATAATTCGACCATATATATATATCTGTGGCTTTGTACAAGAAGTACCTAAGCCAGTTTTTTCCAAGATGACTTTGTTTGCTTATATCTCTTTAAAAAGAATATTTTCAATGTAAGAAGTACCCAAGTCTATCCGATGCTTTAAAAGTGTTTTCTAAACCATTTTTCATACTGGGTACTTCTTACATTGAAAATAATATTTTTTTTAAAGAGACATACGCAAACAAAGTCATCTTGGAATAAACTGACTTAGTTACTTCTTGTACAAAGCCACAGATTTATATATATATATATATATATATATATATATATATATATATATATATATATATATATATATATATATATATATATATATACATACATACATACATATGTATATATATATATATATATGTATATATATATATATATATATATATATACATATATATATATATATATATATATATATATATATATATATATATATATATATATATTAATTATCTCCAAAGGTTAACACTGAACTGAGCGAATCTAGCAGCCTATAAACCAGTTCTCAATAATGGGGAAATTTCCCCTCCCCCTGGGGAGAATTTAGAGTTTCGGGGGGGGGGGTCCACACTTCTGAAAAGTCTAATATCCAGTAGATCTTGTACGATCTGTAAAAGAGTAGTTTCTCCTCAATTGAATCTGCGACATTCCATAAAGTTTAATGGATGTCAATGATTAAAATCCGTCCTCGAACGTGCAGCTTTCAAATTTCCAAAATTTTACTCTTAAAAACAATCCAAATATATGTATATGTATTTGTAGAGAAAATGAAAAGTGAGACAAACAACAAAGGGGAGACTTTTGAGTGAGACAGTCTTGGGAAGGTGCTATTCTGAACTCGGGTGAAAGGGTGGACAGGTTGGGAACTACTGTTTTAAGCTATTTAGTGGGTGGAGAAATCTCCCCGAAAGGAGATAATAAGTAAGCTCTTCTGGTGATGTGCCGTTTTTAATTCCTCCCCTTTGTGGTAGATGCATCTCGGTTCTGCAGTCGTTTCACCTCCATAATTTAAAATCGCGCCTCATCTGTCCGCCTGCAAATTCGCAACCTCTCCCCCACGGTAGCAAATTGACATCCTTACGCAGCCCAAAACGATTCACCCCGCTATCTACCTGGAAAAACGACGGTCGTTCCTTGGGACCACCCACTCTTCCCCCACCCCCCTTTCCAAACGATCCTTCCCCGGGGACATCACCGGCAGACGATTCCGAATCGAGATGCGGAACTGCCTTTCAATGCTGCCATCAGCCCGGGAAAAGAGGGTGGAAAATCTGTTCTTAAATACCTCAACAACCCTTTTTATGTGGCGCGTAAAAATTCCAAAGTTTTTCATCGTCCGCGGCGTTCGGAGAAAAGAACGGCCCGAAAATTCCATTAAACTGTAATCCTGCAGTGTTCGAATGCATCGCGCTTATTTAACTCCCATTCGAGACCAATCAAACTCGGGAAGTAGGAATGTTGGTTTCAGAAAATATTGGTAGAGAGTTAAGTTAACAGTCTGACATTTATGATTGAAGAACGTGACATGGCTAAGTTGACCAGCACACCTGTCCAGAAAACAGTGTGGTCTCGTTATCTCATTAATCCATTTTCCTTCTCTAGAAATGACAATGGCTAATGAGAGAATACAAATATGTATAGGTAAATAAATGCAATTTTGTGGCAACTGCTCGGCCACACATTCTCGCATTAATCCATTTTTCCTCACTTAAAATGCTACTGCCTAGCTAGATAATACTAATTGGAACTCTAATATAAATACATACTTATTAATAGAATTACAATTACGTCAAGCACTCTACGCGCCACAAATCATCTGATTTGTCGGTTTTCCTTCTCTAGAAACGCTAATGGCTAAACCACCTAGCTAGATAATACAATGGAAATGTGAAAAGATGCCATTATAATTATGTCAACCACTCTACCGAAAATCATGTCATTTATCCATTTTTCCTTACTAGGTATGCTGCTGGCTAGCCAGGGAATGTAAGTAACTGTATGTATATCGATGCAGTAATAGAATGGTTGACATAATTATAATGGTGTCAGTAAGTTTGTATTTATAAACAAATCTCACTTTGTACTATTTAGCTAGACGATAGCAATTTGAGTGAGGAAAAAAAAGAATAATGCAAGAATGTGGGGCAGAGCATATAATTGTGTTTATTTATCCATACATGTTTGTATTCTCACCTTAACCATTAACATTTCTAGAGAAGGAAAATGAACAAATCAGATGATTTGGGGCGCATGGAGTGGTTGACGTAATTGTATCTGTAAGTAGGTATTTATATAAGAGTTCCAATTAGTATTATCTAACTAGACAGGAGCATTTTAAGTGCCGGAAAATAGATTAATGCGAGAATGTGTGGACGAGTAGTTGCCACATAATTATGTTTATTTACCTATACATATTTGCATTCTCTCACAAGCCAGTAGCATTCCTACAGATGGAAAATGGATAAATGCGATAATTTGTGGCAGAGTGGTTGACGCTATTGTAACGGTATCAGAATGTTTGCATTTATATACATATTCCAAATTGTATCGTCTCGCTAGATGGCAGGATTTTTAATGAGAAAAACGAATTAATGCGAGAATGTGTGGCCGAGCATATAATTGTGTTTTTTTACGCATACATATTTGTACTCTCTCATTAGCCAGTAGCATTTATAGAGAAGGAAAATGGGTAAATGAGTTAATGTGTGGCAGAGTGGTTGAAGCTATTGTAATGATATCAGAATGTTTGCATTTATATACATATTCCAAATTGTATCGTCTCGCTAGATGGCAGGATTTAATGAGAAAACGAATTAATACGAGAATGTGTGGCCGAACATATAATTGTGTTTTTTTTACGCATACATATTTGTATTCTCTCATTAGCCAGTAGCATTTATAGAGTAGGAAAATCGGTAAATGAGTTAATGTGTGGCAGAGTGGTTGACGCTATTGTAATGATATCAGAATGTTTGCATTTATATACATATTCCAAATTGTATCGTCTCGCTAGATGGCAGGATTTAATGAGAAAACGAATTAATACGAGAATGTGTGGCCGAACATATAATTGTGTTTTTTTTACGCACACATATTTGTATTCTCTCATTAGCCAGTAGCATTTATAGAGAAGGAAAATGGATAAATGAGTTAATGTGTGGCAGTTGCCGTAATTGCAATGGTATTAGAATTAATGTAAGTGTTCCAATTTGTATCATATGACTAGAGCGGTCGCATTTTAAATAAAAGTAGATTAATATGAGATTGGGTCGCAGAGCCTGTAATTGTGTTCATTTACTTATACATATTTATATTCTCGAGTTAGACAGTAGCATTTCTAGAGAAGGAAAATTTATAAATTAGATAACTTGTGGCAGAGTGGTTGATATAATTATAATGGTATCAGTAAGTTTGTATCTATAAACATATTTCAGCTTGCATTATAAATTAGACGGTAGTAATCTGAGAGGGAAAATGGATAATTGCGAGAATATGCATACAATTGTGTTTATTCATCTATATGTATATTTGAATTCTCTCATTAGCTATTAGTATTTCTAGAGAAGGAAAATGGACAAATGAAGTAATTGGAGGCAGAGTGGTTTGTTCATATTGGCACATCCGATTTTGTAATACATTACTGGTAGTAGAATTTAAAGCGAGTGAAAATGGACTGATGAGAGCATTGCTATAACTGTGTCTATTCACCCATACATATTCGTATTCTTTGGCCAGCCAGCAGTATTTCTAGAGAAGGAAACCGACTAAGATAATTTGGGAGAAGAGTGGTAGTTATAATTCTTTCAGTAAACTTGTACATAGGCATTCACATCTGTATACCAGCGAACGGTTGTAGAACCAGACCAAAAATTCGGAGCAGTTTTGGTTCTTAAACTTTCCTTATCGAGTTCCCAATTTTTAGAGAAGTTCAATATTTTAATAATTATTTTACTTATTAAATTTTAACATAAAATATGTATACAAAACAATTTCCATATATATATATATATATATATATATATATATATATATATATATATATATATATATATATATATATATATATATATATACATACATACATATACATACATATATATATATATATATATACATATATATATATATATATATAATAGTCTTAAAATAGGGTAACCTAAGTAAGTCTGTAACTGAGTATCCACTACCTCAATGGTTGCAAGTTTTATGACGTCAGTCATCTTGCGGTTACAAGTTCTTAACTTCCACTCTGACTAGCGCCAGGCTTGGTGTTCTTTGGTTAAGTACTTTTATTCAAACTTAATTCATTTATTATTCAATTCTTCTGTTAATAATGGATTGTACGGTGTCTGAGTGTGCTTATTTAATAGATCATACTCATCAGAAACAATCCATTGGTTTTTAGACAGTATTGACGCCGCTGATGAAGAAATGCTGTCAAAAACCTTATTCATACTTTTCTTTACATGTTGGATGTTCCTGGCTTCATGTAGCTTTAGAGCTATTACTGGTTTTCTCTTTCATCTTATTCTTATATATATATATATATATATATAAATATATATATATATATATATATATATATATATATATATATATTTATATATATATATTAAGTGAAGAGTTTTAACCATGAAAAAAATTTTCATAGAAAAGGGGTCATTTCATTCCCCGCTAAAATCTGTGCTAAAATATTTAAACTGGAATATTACTCCCTTATCCGAGTTATCAGTTCAACAGGGAAAAAAAAAGTTATAAATTTCAAGAAATAATTTCTGATAGATTGGAGTCGAGCAAAAAAAAAAAAAAAAAAAAAAAAACTCGAAGAACTTCAAAAAATATATCATCTGCCGAGATAACCTGACTGGGTGCCATCACTTTGTGTCATCTCCCGAATCATCCCCCCAAACGATCTTCCTCTGAAACATTCCGCCATCGAATACTCTGATTTGAATTATCGTCTGTCATTCCACGTTTCTCCTTCAATGGCGGGAAAAAATCTTTTTCTTTTTTTCCCGGGCTTTTTTTTTTCACTTCTCTTCGCCCTTTATCGTTACGGTTACGGAAAAGTGAAATATTTAAACGTTTATACGATTATGATGAATTTTAACTTCCATCTTTCGCGCTCCCCCCCTCTGTGTGCCGGGCCAGAAGTTTTGGTACATTTGGCCAATTCTTTCGCAGACGACGCTGTTTAAAATATATTCGTTAGTATGGGATGTTTGGGACACTTTTAGTGTGGTGTGTTTTGTTCGATTTTTATTCGTTCGGTTAAAAAAAACTTAAAACAACGACGTGAGTCAACCTTCTTAAAAATTTATTTTAAGATATAAAGTATAGAAAGAATTTCGAAACTAGAGGAAAATAAAATATTTTTGTAGAAGAATTTGTCCAAATTGCCTAAAACCGGAAATAAACTCAAATGAAAGGGAAAAAAAATTCAAAATTTCTCTTATTCAAACTATGTAATTATATTAGAAAAATACTAAAACTACCTATAGCAGGAAATAAATCAAAAATAATTCGAATATGAGAAAGAAAATGTAAAATTTCTCTTAAATCGAACTATACAATAATATTAGTAGATATACTAAAGTTGCCTATCAAAAATAACTCGAACGCAAGAGAAAAAATTCAAAATTTCTCTCTATTCAAACTATACAGTTGTATTAGAAAAAATACTGAAAATGCCTAAAGCAGGAAAAAAGTATTCAAAAATTGCAAAGAGTATGCAATATAGGGAAGTCAAGAGATAAATCATTTTAAGACACACTAGATTACAAAACATGAATAGATTTAAAAAAACTCAGTGATTAATTTATTTGAGAGGTTATTGTATTTTAATCTCGACCTATCATTTCTAAAATTGACCCAAGCTTTGCTAACTTTAAAAAAAAACTGGAAGGTTCGCGGATAGTTTGATATCACTGAACTTTTATATCACTGAATTATATCACTGAATTATATCACCTTTTATATCACTGAATTATATAATGATAAATATGCCTTGAATTTTCTATAATGACGTACTTCAATATTTTTATTTAAATTTTTCCTATACTAAAAAAAAATATAGTATGATATCGTTATATAAAGTGTCAAATAGTCTTGCAAGGCTACGCTTCTATTCGTTTCTATCTATCTGTGTGACAGTGGCTTTTCAAAATGCGTTGCTATAAAAACCCTACAGCGATGAAGATTTAACACGGAATGTGATTTGAGATTAGCACTCTCAAATATTATTCGATTTCTAGGTTCACCTTTCTTATTCAATTTTTTTTCTAGTTTAGTTTTATAGTAATTGTCGGGACCTTGTGGTTAATTAGCTCATTTTACCGTTTCCATGGACACAAACTACTCTCTCCTTACCTATTTATATATATCCGGTTTATTCATACATATATTTACTGCATCTATGATACACCATTTCCACTATCAATTCATCATTATCAATCCTCAATCAGAATAATCATCAATCGAAAATCAAGGAGAGAGAGTCTAAAGAACAGCATAGAGACGGGAAGCACGTCTCATAGTTCTCTCCTCCCTTCTTTCCTTCTTATATATATATATATATATATCCCCTCTTTCAGAAAATTCCAGAACATTCTAGAGGATCCCGTCACCGCGTGGGAAAATGCCCGCGGCTTCCGGTCAGCCCGTACGTCGGCGCACCTGATCCCCCGGAAGTGACCGTAATTATCTTAAATTGAACACTCCGTCCGTTAACGACGCATATGGGGAGGCTGTTTCCACTTAAAATCGGACACAGCACCACCACATGTGCGGGGTTCTGACAGAAATAAATGAAGTTTATAATTTTTTTTTATGTTTTAATATGTAGCTTATCATTTTGAAATCATGATTTTTTAAATTTTAATCTTTAATTTTTACTTAAATAACATACAAATACTTACTATCATTTCAATAGGAAATTTTGGTCACCTGAGATTTGCAAAAAAAAAAAAACAAGTGTAGAGGATAAGAGAGATATTTTTTTATTGCCATCAAGCAAAGCTAATATATATCTACAGTTCATTGGTTTTAAAAATAGTTTGTCAAAATTTGCTTTTTTTCTATTTTTTTTTGTGAAAGTTTTCCCATTTATATACATATATTAATTTGCTACTACTACAAAAATGTTTATCTGGGGTAAAGTGATTTTTTATTTAAAGAAAGTGTTTCGCGGTCGGAAATGTTTGCACGTCACTGTTCGCGACAGTAGGAAACTGACGTCCCATTTAAAGTGGAGAGTTTAATCTGTTTTGTCCACACTGTCGTTTCGAATTTCGAGTCACTTTTCCGCCAAAAGTGAAGGTCTGGCAGATGCCATTTCGGCCCAACGGGTTTGAAATTAAAATTGCGAGAGGCTCATCTAAAACATCTATTTGCAGGCAGCAAAACTTTTCTTTTCATTGGAGAATGTCTGTTTTTACAATTCGGCGAAATCACTCGAGCCTTTCAAAACGTTCGAAACCCATTATCACGCAGATGGGTAGAAGCTGACAACCCAAATTATCAGGACCATATATATATATATATCTATATATATATATATATATATATCCCCTCTTTCAGAAAATTCCAGAACATTCTAGAGGATCCCGTCACCGCGTGGGAAAATGCCCGCGGCCTTCGGTCAGCCCATATGTCGGCGCACCTGGGGGCGCACCTAATTATCATAGCCTTTCAAGACAGTTTGACACTTTATATTACGATATTATACCATATTGTTTTCCAACATATAAAATATTTAAATAAATATATTAAAAATATGTAATTATAGAAACATTAAAGCCTATTTTTAATTATATAATTCAATGATATAAATCAACGCCTCCAATTTTTTTTTCAAAGCTTGGGCCAATTTAAAAATGATAGGTAGTGATAAAAAAAAACTATGACCTCTCAAACAAATTAATCACTGATTTTTTTTTTAATCTATTCGTGTTTTACAATCTAGTGTGACTTTAAAAAAAATCTTCTTTTAGCTTCCATATATTGCATCAGTTACACGATGATCCCTGAAACGAATTAATCACAAATTATTTGAGGTGCGTCTTATCGTCCGAAAATAGCGGAAATTTGTTCGACAGTCATTGCTTTTTATCACTGCCAACCATTTCAAAAAGATGCTTCTTTTCGAACTTAACTAAGCTTCAGTAACTTTAGGACTACGCTTGGGGGTTCCGTCCGATTTAAGTACGGAGGGCGGGGGGGGGGGGGGGAAGCTACTTTTTTCTGTTATTCTCTTTTCGAATTTCAGGTGTTAATGACAAGTAGGTCAATTTATCGGCAAAGGGAGACGCCCTAGCGTATCGAATGTCGCTTGTGTAACTCACTCATTTGCTTCAAAAGTCGGAATGCAGTCAGCCACATGAAACTTGTTTTAGACTTCTTAGCACCTCAGTGGGAAATTTTTTTCTTCATTGCTGAAAGTTTCTATTAATGCGTTGTTGAGCAGGAAAGGAAAGCGGGCATTTTAAAGTCATGTTACGTTGTGAAATATCAACAGGAAAATGTTATTTCAGCGATTCATTTGGGATTCACTTGTTTGGCGGACGTGTTCTTTTTAATGACTTCCTATCGTTCTCAAAGATACTCTAGCTCTGCTACAGAGTTGCAACAGATTTATTTTTTAAAAAAATGTTATTATAGTGATTGTTTGACAGGTGTTTTCAATGACTTCCTCTCGTTCTCAAAAGATACACAAGCTTTCCTAAATTGCAAAATAATCATTTTGTGGTGGGTCAAAAGCTAAGTATAGGTGTAATTTTTGATCTGTCATTCTTTCGAATTTTACGTGTCGAAGGATGTTATGTGTTATGTGACAGTCCCATAGTAAAAGCTCCTTTTCACGACACAGTGAAGCTA
>OU015490.1:257699657-257709657 GCA_907164885.2 Dolomedes plantarius
AAATTCACAAAATTTACATTTATTTATATGCAAAGTTGTACCCCGATGTACGCGATATTTCATCGGTCCCACCTATCGCGTAGCTTTGGGGTATTACTATATATATGAAAACACATCAATCATACATCTATATATATAAAACAGTTCCGTAACTGACTCATTCATTCACTGACTGACTGACTGACTGACATACAACGCACAGACCAAACCGCTGGACCTAAAGGGCCGACATTTTGCATGGCGATTCTTCTAATAGTGTAGGGGTGCACTAAGAAAGATTTTTCAAAAATGCTTCTTAGATTTTTTAAATTAAATTTTTAAGCTGATTTTTAAACTTTTTTTACGTTTGCATTTAAAATAATACATCGAGGGTTATAAAATTTATATCACGAGAAAGATCCTAAAAATTCCTTCAAAATGAAATATTTTTAGAATTTTTAACTCCATTTCCTGATTTTTGGTGAATTTTTAAAGATTCATTTTTAGAATTTAATTTATTAAATGCCGACCACGTGATTTCTTTTTCTGGTACTTTCAATAAATTTATCGTCACGTGCGTAACAACTAAATAGACAAAAAAAAATATTTTTTTCTCTTTCTAATGCGGCAGACGATTGGATATTATCCAAAAAAAATGCATATCCCTTACGATTTTTTTATAAATATATAGATAGATAGATAGATAGATATTTTACATCAATTGTATACATTGATCATCGCATTTATTATAAATATATATATTTATATTTTTGCATAAATGGCATACGTTGACCATTGTATTTAATTTGAATGTACTCCGTAGCGAAGCGCGGGTTTTCAGCTAGTACATACATACATATATGTTAGGATAAAACGTAATGATCAAGTGTAACGAGTTATATAATGAGATAGCACAAGGAATAGGCCTTTAAGGAGACAGTGGACTTTCAAAACTATGAAATTTGTCCAAAAAGTCGATTTTATTTTTATTTTATTGAATTGTGAAACCACGGACGAGTAGGAATGTGTTGCAAAAAGAATTTTTAATTTCTGCGATTATTTTCCAAGTTATAGGCATTTGTATTTAATTTAGGTATTATGTGGTTACTAATAGCATTAACTTTAAACGTGTTTTTCTCAAAATAAAAATGTTCGTGTCGTACGAATATTCAAACTGCTCCGGGCGCATTTCTAATTGTCGTATTGCTTTGAAATTTAAGTTTTATGTACTTAACTTTATATCAAATAAATCTTATTAAAAAAAAATGATGCTTCGTAGCTCAGAATTTCTAAATTTTGTACTTGAAAAGATGATTTAAAGGTATTTTGCGTCATAGAAAGGGTGTTTTCACTATTTTTATTTTTTTCTCTTTATATTTTTAATGAATGCTTAAAATAAGTTTCATTGTTAGTTCTATAAGGTATCCTGTAAATAAAAGTGACCATATTATATGCAAAAGAAATGCGCCTGGAACATTTTTAATGGGGCCAATTTTTGGTATAATTTATAATTCATAATTCACAAATTATCAATATTTCAATTTTAAATTTTAACTACTTTTACATATCTATGGTACTAATCACGTATTCAAATTTCAAGCAAATCCACTCAAAACAAAAAAAGTTAGGTTTGAAGGTCCACTGTCCCCTTAAAGCCAGAGCTGGGAACATGCCAGTAATTCACATAATTACACGACGCAAAGGTTCATGCAAATTTAGGTAACACAAGGAATTATGCTTTCAAGCCAGAGTAAAAAATTACCAATAAAGTATAGAATTACGTGACAAAGGTTTATACAAAATTAGGTAACACGAGGAATTGCTTTAAAGCCAAAGGTAGGAACAGTAATAAAGCACATAATTCTACGACACAAAGATTTATGCAAATTTAGGTAACATAAGGAATTATGCTTTCAAGCCAGAGTTAAAAATTACCAATAAAGCATATTATTTCACGACACAAAGATTTAAATAAATTTAGTTAACACAAGAAATTATGCTTTCAAACCAGAGCTAAAAATTTTTCAGTAAAGCATATAATTACACGACAAAAATTATACTAAATTATGTAACATGAGGAATTGCTTTAAAGTCCAAGATAGGAACTTACCAATACCACACTATACCATTCGATTTGATTGGCATTCGTTTCAGAAATAAGTGATGATAAAAAGTTAAATCATTACAGTTAAATGAATTTGTTTTTCAATTCATTTACAATATTTATGAAATAGTATCATAATAATTTTTGAGTAATTAAATTTTTTTAAATGTTAATTAAAAAAAGATAAGATTGAAATTGGAAAAGAACACGTCAGTTTAATGTTGAGAAAATTTGATTTTAAGGAACAAAGATCCATGGTCAGAAACGAAAACTTTACTCTTGATAAACGAATCTCATAAGTACGTATATAACACAAAGAACTCTACTGGCAAACTCCTGAGAGAAAACTCACCAACGATGTTTGTCAGTTAGATAGCACAAAGTGTTATGCTCAAAACGCAAAGACAGAAGAAAGGATTGTGCTAAAATAATTTTAAATTCAAATTTAGAAATTATTAAAGAAAAAAATAAATATTTTCATTTACAATATTTTATACACACACACACACACTTAATATATATATAAATATATATATATATATATATATATATATATATATATATATATATATATATATACATACATACATACATACATACATACATACATATATATATATATATATATATATATATATATATATATATATATATATATATATATATATATATATATATATATATATATATATATATACACACACACATATGCCAAATGTTGCACACACATTGCCAAATGTTTAAAATATATATCTGATACTACCTTTTCAATATTTCACTTCTATGTGGCCTCGTGCTATGTATATAAAGCCAGATTTAAACATGTCACTGAGAATGCGCAGAAAACAACTTTTTTTAACTGTAAATTATCGCTCATGAATAGGAATTGCGGTTACAAAATCCAAATTTGACACATCTATAGATTAAAATCTTCCGTTTAAGACAAAAATGAAGTCAAGGGATGCAGTAGTGTTCTGTCAAAAACAGGCAAAGAATCGGCTTAATTATAGAGATGAGTCAGTGACAGTCTCAATGCTGCAGAAGTAAGAACTTGGGAATTATTAAAAATTATTTCAGTTTTTAATTTCTGCATTCAAAAAATAATTACAAGATAAAAAGAACTTTAAATATACCATGTTTTTGAATTTTCTGTCGAATCCTGTAAACTTGACGATTCTATGTATTAATAAATACTTTTTAAAAACTTTTTGGATGAATTATCCCATCCACTTGAAAGAAAAGGAAGTTAATTGGAAGTTAACTCGCGTTTAACTCTTCGTTCCCGTCCCGGCCGACAGATGGCTGCACCAGTTTACAAAACAAAATGAACTGAAAATGAGTTCAATCCTGCTTAAAGATGGCTAAAAGTATCAAAATAATGCATTGTTATCGTGTTCCGAGCTATTCTAAAAGTTTCAAATGTCTAGCTAGTCGGGAAGTTAGTTAAATTATCGATTGCAAGATTTGTAAGGGACAAACACACAAACAAGAAAGCAAGTTAATAAAAATATGTACATAATTTGAAGAGCGAATGGAATGGGAAAAAAACTCGCCAAATTGCTCAATCCTCTTAAAAACGATGACTCCAACAATCCTCTGGATTTTATATGCCGTCAAATCGAAACTCCATCTGCCATAATCCATTCTACATCGTTTATTTTAATTGATATTTTCGGAGGCATTTTGAAAAAACGATGTGCAAAAACTATATATACACTTTTCTCTAGTTTTTGACGGATGGACTGAACCCATGTGGCAAGAGAGCAGCTTCCATAACCCTCCACATTTTATTCCTCTCCGATCCCCACCCCCTGAACCCACTTTTTATTCCTTTCCCACTTACAATGGGACGCATGCTTTCGAGTCCCCTTTTTTTCAAAAAGATCAAAATAAAAGAACACGAGAAAAAAAAATGACGACCTGTGAATTAAAGTCTAGTGATAGTTCCGCTCTAGGGAACAAAGATTACACGGAAACAGGATGAAAAGAACAACGAATGCAGCCCCCCCCCCTTTGTTCTACCCCCCGCGCTCTCAATGAGGGGGATCGTCTGCTCTCCCCCCGGCATTGTTGAGCTGTTGATCGAATTAAGAGTGGCCCTCCTATTCAAAAACTTGTTGACAATCTGGGAAATAAATCGAATTTTATATTCGATATTTGCTTTCAGCACTGCCTATTTATCCCTAATTGAGATGACCCGGGGAATTAATATACACGAAAAAAGAAGTCCCGTTTTATAAGAATTTTATGTCGATAAAACAGACGCGCGGAAATTCCTCGCAAATAAAATGGGAGAGAATTAACTTTTTGTCGTGAAAAGTTGGCAACAAGGACCCCGCGTATCTGTCATTCAAAGAATGGACAGATTCTGTTAATAAGCGCGCAGAAAAGGGAGATAATTTAAAGCGACATTTTTCGGAGGGAAAAATATTATTAAATGGCGTCCGATATTTCTCATAAATATCGCTATTTTTTTCATTCGATCGACATTCCAAAGAAAACTTCCATTCACGGACTAAAATGCAGCAACGATGGAAAATCGAAAAGAAAAAAAATCAACATTTTTAGAGTTCACAGTTTGTCATCAGAGAAAATTATTCTCTTCGTCCCGGCTTGGCTCAAATATTGCTGCGATGTTAATTTGACATGAGCCATTTCTGAGCACCCTTACAAAGGCCTATCATAAAATTGATATATATATATATATATATATATATATATCACTCTCTCTATATATATTTATCTATATATGTATACACACACACTCATATATATATTTATATATATTTATAGATGTGTGTGTGTGAGTGAGTGAATGCATGTGTGTTTGTGTATATATATATATATATATATATATATATATATATATATATATATATATATATATATATATATGCATAGGCGTAGCGTGGTTCTAGCTTTTTTTGTGGGGGGGGGGGGGGGGGATGCACGAATTGAATTCAGTCAGGGCTCTCCTCAGCGCTTTGACTGCCGGACGTTCCTTAAAATATGAAACATTATGATTTTTTTAAAATTGAATAAAAATAGAATGGATGTTTGAGTAGTAATCAAAAGTTATACAATGAAAAAAATAAATATGATATAAATAAAATGAGAAAAAAAATATTGCGTCGAATATTTGCTATGGATCATATCATTGTTAAAAACTATGTTCAGGCTAAAGACATAATTGGAATCTTCAGTTTCACAGTTTGAAAAAGCGGGAAAAAACCAACTTTCTTAAAAGTTTTCTACAATTTTTCGATTTTAACTAAACTTCTAATAATGTTTTAATTTATTTCAAGTGAAGTTAGGGGGGCACGTGCCCCCCATGCCCCCCTCCCCCGACGCTATGCCTATGTATATATGTGTGTGTGCGTGTGCGTGCATGAATGTATATATATATATATATATATACATATATTTTTATTTATTTATTTATACATACATACACACACACTCGATTCTCTTTCTGCACGGGGGATATCTCCCAGAGGACTACAGTACAAAAAAAAAAAAAAAACTTGTCAAAAAGAGATACATTGAAACTATAAAAATATTTAGGGTGCGTTAAGATATACTTAATAAAAAAATTTTAATTTTCGTATGAAATTTGGATTTGATCGACTCTCGTTGAATAATTATTTAAGAACAACTCAAGAAATCTTATGTTTATACGGGTTATTTTCTAAATTGAAAAAGTGCTTCAATCGCAAGTGGTTAAAAATAAATTAATTTTTTTATTTATACATACATACTTATGACATAATCAATCAGTCATTCAGTGGCACTACTAGACAATCCACCCGTTTTGAATACGTTTTGAAATCACGTTGGAATAAAACTGATCGTTGGACATTGACATCAGTTGTAAGAAAATGTTTTCCAGGTTTGCAGGCTAGTTGGTGACCTTCTAGAGTGGGACTCCATCATCGCTATTACAAACTAACGTGGAATCATTTACACCAAGAGTGTCCAACCCGCATGCGGCCCAAAGCAAGTATTAGTGCGGCCCAGAGAGATAGCGGAAAAAAATATTAATAGCCTGCCTCGATTTTAAAAGTAAAGCGCTTGTAGTTTTAAGCTTTATTTTTTGCCGATGAAAGTACTGACGATACTGACATGGCTCAATTTGCCTTTTTATTAGACGTATAAATGCCGAGTTTATTGTAACTGAAGAAATGACTTCTTTAGAACCGTTATAGCGCATACAGATTGGTACAGAGTTGACTGCATCTGCCAGTGATTTATGTCTCTCTGTACTCTGTGCTATGCGTGGATCGCCTCCTCTGGCGGTCCATCAAAGAAAGAGAGTGGGGGGTCAGCGGGTCAAATGGTGTCGAGCGGGGTCGGGGGAGACACCACATCAAAGGCGGGAATGGGGGTGGTTCTAAATACCGTGTCTAATGTTACCGTGACTAATGTGATGACAGGAGTCGGGGAGAGAACTCTGTACCAATGTATATGCACCATTAAAAGACACGACAACGAAGAGAGTTTATCTGAAGTAGTAAAGAAAACATTGGCACAATTCTCATTGTTGTTGCTCCAAATGTCCCAGACCAGGTCCATATACGATTCGGGCTGAGTAGTGCGGCTCCTGTTTAAGTAGCACCTCAAGAGTCGGAGTCCGACTTTGCTATCGTCCACGATGGCCGAATGGCTAGGGCGCTGGCATTCGGTACCAAAGTCTGTGGGTTCGAATCCCACTCTTGGCATGGACGTTTGTATCCGTTCGGAATCGGCTTTAAGCAGTAGGTCCCGGTCTAATTAGCCCTCGTGTAGCAAAAATAGTCCGCAGCGCTCCAAACCAAGCCCGACTTTGCTAGGTGCCGCCCCAATTTTGACCGAGCGCCCTCAGGGGCGACATCTAAGGGGATCGAACCTCCTCCACCTACTGACCCCAAAGAAGGGTTTTCCGGTCTACGGATTTAACGTGCCCATATCCGGCCTAGACACGAAACGCGATTCTCATTAACTCTTGCCAACATATCTGATACAGTTACAGAGGATGCCCCAGCTATGATAGGCAAAAAAGAGGGACTTGTAAGATTAATATATAGAAGACGATGCCATTGCTATTGAAAATTCTCGTTTGATGAAGTACCATTGCATAATACACAAGGAAAATTTATGCTGAAAAGGCATTAAAATGGACCATGTCATACAAATGGTCGTCAAAACGGTGACTTTTATGAAGGCTTGTGGAATGAATCATCACCCGTTCTTCCTGAGAATTGCAACCCCTTCAATTGACCCAGATATTGAAGCTTTAGTTTCTCAAATTCAATGCCAAATATCACATGAATTTTATGACTCCTATAGTTATCATTTTAATGATAAATTAAATTTATAATGAAATAAATACGTATGTTAACTATACATTATACTAATTACTCATCAATTACTTTTAAAGTTAGATATATTTTTGCGTGGCCCAAGACAATTCCTATTCTTCCAATGTGGCCCAAGGAAGCTAAAAGGTTGGACACCCCTGATTTACATTCTCTGAAATACTGTCCGATAACAGTGAACTTAATATTTTTTATTCTTAAACTTGGACCCCCAGGGGGTTAGGGGAACCCCTGAGTTAGAGGGCAGTTCTTGTCCAGGAATTCAGTCGTGTGGGAAAACACGTATTTTCGACATACATATATATATATTATATATATATATAATATATATATATATATATATATATATACATACACACACACACACACACACACACACACTTGGCTGTTTGTTTGAACTTATATCAATAAAGTTTCCCGAAATAAAACTTCGAAAATGTGTCTGTCACGCTACAAAATCCCAACGCAAAATGGTGCATAGTAGAAAAAAAAATCGAAATAATGGTATGAAAGTTCCAAATAGCAATAAAAAAAAAATACATATATTGTTGAGGGGGAGGAGGAAAGACCTGGATGAAGAAGATTCTTAACGAATTCCGTATCCATGACACTGGAGCAGGAAGAAGTGCCTAAAAAATCATCGGACATATATAGATAAAAAAAAGCTTTTTTAAAAGTTTGTCGGTGCCGTGCGCTCGAGTTGTTTTTTGAGAGCTCCTGCCGGGCCTGGCTGATGCACTTCCTGGAGGAGCAGGAAGCCGATTAATTGGAAAAGAAAGCGAAAGAAGGTCGATAGAAAAATTATCATGCCTTAGAGGGGGCCATTCTTGCAACACATTCTCGCATCAGTCCATTTTTCACTCTTTCGATACTGCAGTCATGTGACTCACTGAAATGAGCCTCTATACGAATGCCATAAATGAGCGGTTCTCAACGTGGGGGGCGTAAAGAAATTTCAGGGGAGGCGTGAGTTTAAAAAAAAAGCAAAATAAGAAGTAAAACTAACTGTAATTTACTGTACTCAATTTTACACTCAGAATGTAACCGTAACATATTTTCGACATACGAACACGAACACGGTAATTGTCGTACACGATAATTTTTGTAATTGCAAAAACACGATAATTGTCGTACGTCTGGACGTTGAAAGTGACCTGAGGTGTGCTTTGTCATAGTTACAACCTTATATTCAAAAACTTGTCAAGGACAAACAGTGCCAGCCCTCTCATTAATGTTGTGAAAGTGACTGGTATTACATGCCAACCTCACCTAGATCCTCGAATACCTCAAATATATTTGATCTGTATTTAATTCTTTAATTTCATATGTTCTAATAATAATATGTTCCAAATTAAGATATGAGTAGTAATATTAAATTTTGTGTATGAAATTATCTATTCTATATTTTCATTTAATAACCAGATTCAGTTTCAAATTCCGATTGTATTACTTGTATTGACCACATATGGTGGTGATGGTAGGAGGGGGGGGGGCGTGACCTCACATCAGTGTTCAAATGGGGGCACAGAGCCTGAAAGGTTGAGAACCCCTGCCATAAATAATCTGGTTTGACCATTTTCATTCTCTAGGAATGCTAGTGGCAAATGAGAGAATATAATTAAGCATTGGTAAATAAACACGGTTATACGCTCCGTCACATATTCTGGCATTCATTCATTTTTCCTTGCTTAACCCTTTCAGAGGCAACAACCTCCCCCGTGTGCAGATTTCTTCCACGATTTATTTTTACCTAAAGAATCTAGAAAATTTTTCCAATTGAAGGTTGCAAAAGGTTTTTACTTCTTTAAACTGATAACAGATGACAGTACTAACCATTTTTTTCTGCTCATTTAACTGGAATACATTGAGTGCAAGTGGAAAAAAGACTAGATTTAGGCGTTTGCACTGTGCACACGGCGCCCCTTGAAGGGTTTTAAGGGGACTCACGAGCCTTAAGTCGAGGAAATGAGGCATATTTTCATACTTTTTGACTCTTTTGTAACTATTTCAGTTTACTCCCAATTTTTCCAAATGTTATGTATATGATAAAGTGATATATTTATTTTAATAAACAAATTTTCAACTCTCCAAATAATTTTAAATAATTTTTTTTAAAAACTGCTTTATATATACCTTGTTTTTTAAGCATTTTTATTGTATGCTGGCTTGCGCGCAGAACTACGAAATTAACTTTACACTTAAATGTATAATTCCTGTTTTATAGTTGAAATAAATAATTCAAAATTCAATCGAACATAAAACATTCAACATTAAAATGTTTTTACAGTTTTTTTAAAACTGCTCAAAATATACTTAAAATTTCCTTAAATTTTTGCATTCATTTACCCCCGACAAAATAACAAAATGTGCAGTGATTGCAATAATTCTAGTTCAGACGCAATAAAATGACACGATTATGCAGTGATAAAAATTTCATGGAATTATGTTTCATAGTTTTTGACATATCAATTGCGGAATGATGCAAGATTATATTTTGAGAAAAATGAGTTTAAAATTTTTCTTACCAT
Organism: Dolomedes plantarius; assembly: GCA_907164885.2. Taxonomy (NCBI): domain Eukaryota; kingdom Metazoa; phylum Arthropoda; class Arachnida; order Araneae; family Dolomedidae; genus Dolomedes; species Dolomedes plantarius. Next base: position 257,709,623 of record OU015490.1, read on the forward strand.
AGACTTGATCAGTAATTAAATATTTGGAATATCAA
>OU015490.1:257722157-257734657 GCA_907164885.2 Dolomedes plantarius
TGCGGAAAGTTCGCATTTATTCAGTCCACTAAAAACTTCATCGGGGACATCTTCCACGACGTATTGTTTTAAACGCCAAAAATTAGAGATTTCATTCTAAAGTGGAATAAAATTTCCCAATATGTCGTGAAAAAATTTCGATATATAGAGATTTTTTCGATATATAGAAACAGTTTTTCTATGTAATGAACATGAAGATTTGCTAAGAGTTCGATATATAGAAAATTTCGATATAGGGAAGTTCCATATATGGAGGTTCGACTGTATATATATATATATATATATATATATATATATATATATATATATATATATATATATATATATATATATATATATAAATATATATATTTATATACATACATATGTATATATATATATATATATATATATGCATATGTATATATATATATATATACATATAATATATATATATACACATATAATATATATATATATATATATGTGTGTGTGTGTGTAAATGGCCGTGCTCCTATTTTGTGGGAGAAACCTGAGAACGAGGCGCAGGATCGCGGACCACGGCAGCAGACGCTTTTCCCCGAAAAGGTGGCTGCGTCTGGACTTCGGTCGGCGTCCGTTATCGCTGCTCATCGCCCCTCTGGATTTCCATATAAGGCGTGGCAGACCTCTCCCTTATCGCCAGGTGCTTATCATCTGATACCCAGGAATCGCCAAGTACAATTCATCCCCCACGCCCGATAACTTCGGCCCTTATCAGATGCTCAAATGTGTCGTCTGCTGCCGTCTCTTTCCACACGCCAAACGCTCATACACACACACACACACACACACACACACACACACATATATATATATATATATATATATATATTTATTTTTCCAATGCGGAGGCACTTGTCGTCAAACATTCGCCTATACTACGCCGCAATTTTACTGCCCATTTTATTGTGGGGGCACCCTATAGGAAGGACAGCATTACCCCCTATGAAGGGACGACACGAACGGAGGCATTTTTCGTAGCGAGACGACAGGATTCGATCCGAGCACCCTCAGCACCGCAAACCAGCGCGCTGATATATATATATATATATATATATATATTAATTACAATATTACAGAACGTTGTGCGATTTTCCACGCTTTTTAACGAAGTCTAAAGCCGTTGTTAATTTATTTCCGAAAGTGCGGAAGAACAAAGAGCATATCGAATGCAAAAATCGGGAAAAAATGGAAAGTACGCACCGTTAGGGTAGAAATTTTTTGTCCACGTACACTCAGGCGCTATTACGAGAGACACCCAACTCATTGTCATACGAGGGTAGCGCGAAATAAAACAGTTTGGGGTATTCTGGAGCTGTTAAAGCCAGGCGAATTTGTTTTGGCCTTTTCAACCGGCGACTCTTATTTGATAACAGAGAATATGGAGACACACGTAGAAGAACACAAACACATTATATTTATATATATATATATATATATATATATATATATATATATATATATATATATATATATATATGCAGACACACACTATCTACCAATTAGTGTTTGGACACCCATGCAACTGCGGTCCTGATACACGTTACGTCCTCCGCGTTAAATATCGTGTAGGAAACAACATTGGCATGAGTCGCATGCAAGATGCCACGAATTACAGGGTTATCTGATTTCGAGAAAGGCGTCACGTCGGGTATCGCAGAAATGGCCGATCCTCAAGGGACACATCTAGCGAGCTGAATGACCCGAAATCGGCAGTGGCCTATGGGATTCAGAAGTGGAAGGTTTGCGGTTAATGTCGGGACGTGCCCCGAGTCGGCAGACCCACGAAACTTGGAGACAGAGACCGACGGGTGCTGTCCAGAGAAATTCGGAAGAACTGCACCCAGCCAATGGCCCACAAACTCCAGGAATTTCAAAAGGAATTCGTGTGTGTTGTTTCGATGAATACCATCCGTAAGGAAACACTTCTGCTTGGTTTTCATGGCCGTGCTGCCGCCCACAGGCCTTTGATCACAAAGTCCAACCGTGCTGCTCGGTTAATGGGGTGAAAAGCACGTCGAAAGTGAACCGTAGATCAGTAAAATCAGGTTCTCTGGAACGACGAATCAAGGCTCACCCTCTACCATTCGGATAGCAGGGTCTGCCCTGGAGAATTTCGTTGTGGCCACAGTAAAGTTCGGCTGAGGTGGAATTATGATCTGGGGGTGTTTCTCCTGGTATGGATTGGGACCCTTGGTCCCGATTCATGGTAAGCTCAACGCCGACGCCTTCTGCACTATTATGGATGACAGTGTGCTTCCTACGTCGTGGCAGTTTTACGGGTTGGACCCATGTAACTTCCAGGACGACAACGCCAGCTGTCACGTTGCGAGGTCCACCATGGACTGGTATTGTGACAAGGGGGTAAACTGAATGGACTGGCTTACCCAGAGCCCAGACCCGAACCCTATCGAGGACCTGTGGGACGAGTTGGATCGCCGAATTGAGGGGTGCAAGAACCGTCCAAAATCGGCGATGGAACTTCTGCAAGCCGAATGGAAGAAAATGCCACTAGCCGTCATAGAAGGAAGCAAACCCCGAAGGTTTGAAGCTGTAATTGCCGCTCGAGGAGGCTCTACCAACCATTGAATTTCAATAAATGTTGTCTACCAAATACTTATTGGTATATTCATAGTGCTGGGACAAGATGTTAAAAGGATTAATGATATAAAATCGACGCCCGGTGGCGTAGTGGTTAAAAGCTTCAAGTTGCCACACCATATGTCCAGGGTTCGATCCTGCGACTGGGCAAGGTCGACTCATGCCTTTCATCCCTTGAGCGGGTCGATAAAATGAGAATCAAGTATGCTTGGGAACTAAACTCTGGGGGTCCCACGTCATGTTGACCAACTGACCGGGACATATACTGTATGGCACCCCAAGCCAACGGCCAATAAAGGCACCACAGGCCTTGTTCCACAATCGGATTGTTGTGCCATGAGTTTAGTTTAGTATAATATAAAATCGAGACCATTTAAATGGTTGCCTGTTTAGTGAATTATGCCAGGCTGTGGAGTGTAAATACGAATCGTTGTTACTGCACACGGAAGTTAGGTGGTTTCAAAGAGGGAAAGGTTTTATCTCGTGTGCTTGAATTAAAAAAAAACAAGATATTTTTGAACAAGATAATAATGATTTTGTTGATTTGTCGGATGGCAAAATAGGGTGTGTTGAGCTAGCCTACTGATAGGATATTTTTAAGAACACAAATACAAGTATGCAAGGAAAGAAAGAAAATATTTAAAACTCAACCGATAAATTGTTGGGATTTCAAAAAAAAAAAAAATACTTTATGTTAGATTAAAGCACAAGAAGGTAGTTTCGAAAAGTTTGAGTCAGTTCCGAAAGACTGTTATAAAATGATTCATAAAATAGTTATAGATCATTTGGCAATACTAGAGCAAAGAATTGTTCATTACTTTCCAAGTTTAAAAGTAAAATTCTTTTATTGGATTCGAAATCCATTTATGATAGTCGACACGTGTATGAATTAACTTTGAAGAGAAGAGGAAGAACACTCACATATACATATATAAATGTATGTACACGTGATATATATATATATATATATATATATATATATATATATATATATATAACGTGTATCAATAAATATATTCTTATATATGTTTATATGCATGTTCCATGTTTTTATTAAATATGGACAATTTTTAACAATTTTATGTATATGCCTTATGTGCACACATACATACATACACATGTATAATTGTGTAGACACATTCATACTTACATGTTATATATATATATATATATATAGAGAGAGAGAGAGAGAGATAGATATATGTATATACGCACATATACACATATATATGTATATATATATGTGTATATACATAAAATTGTTGAAAAGTGTTTATATTTAATAAAAAGTGGAATACACACACACACATATATATATATATATATATAGTTCTCGATTTCTATGAATTGAGGTGCCGGAACTGTAACATTCCGGGTGGTGTAGGGGGTATCCCAAATTTTATATATATATATATATATATATATATAAACAGTGGAATATCGATCTATCGTTTTTCAAGGGACCGATTGAAATGAACGGTAAATGCGGGAAAACGATAGATGCGGAAACATAACAAAGCAATATGATCGTTGGGACTGGATAAAATGAACGACACATACGGAAAAACGATGGATCCGAAAACGATCGATCGAGATTCCACTGTATATATATATATATATATATATATATATATAGTGCTCGATTTCTATAAATTGAGGTGCCGGAAATGTAACATTCCTGGTGGTGTAGGGGGTATCCCAAATTATATATATATATATATATATATATATATATATATCACCATATATACATGCATATATACATATATATATATATATATATATGTGTGTGTGTGTGTGTGTATATACGTGCATATACATACAATTGTTGAAAAATGCTTAAATTTAATAAAAAGATGGAATATGCATACACACACACACACACACAACCATATATATATATATATAAACATACGCATATATGCACACATACACCTTTTATATATATAGGTATATTTCGAAACTGCAAACGTTCCGCTATTGCTTCGACGACTATTAAGAGAGAGGACACCGTTAAGAGAAATCAGCCCCATTGTAGAGCCGTTTAAAAAACGCGACGAATTCATCCACCTCCCCCGGAATCCGAGGGGCATTATTTCAATCAGAACAACACTTATTGAAATGGGGAATAGGCCGTTTAAGGATCGTTGGGCATAAAATTGACTTAAAAGGAAACAAGAAAAAAAAATCGAATCTTTGCTTGATTTTATTTTATATCATTTCTCTCTTGCAAAGAGAATGATAAAGTTGAAAAAAAAAAGATCGCCGAAATAAACGGCTGGGCAATCTCTCTTTCTTTATTTTGATGAGGTCCATTCTGGGTCCCCCCCCCTTTCCCCCATACCCCCCTTCAGTTTTAAATCTACATATTTTTTTCCTCGCTTACTCCGGCACTCTATAGTTTTTATCGCCCGGCCTTAAACTATGTAGGAAAAAAAAAAGAGACCGGGACTCATTTAATAAGCTTATCTAAATTTGAATTTAGATGAGCGATAAAAAGTAAAGTATTAAGAGCAGTGGGAAAAAAAAAAAACTCGGGGGCTCGTTCAAAAACTGTAAGAATCTAATGATTATACTTTGAAGTGGGAGTGACTCGATAAAAAATGCAGACCCCCCCCCCGGAAAGAAAGGGGGGGGGAGCATTTATTTAGAACGCCTGCTCCCCCCTTCCTCTCTCCTTTCGCCCACCCCCTTCGAATAAAAAAAAAGACAAAAAATGGGACAGAATTTTTTTTGTTATTTTTTTTTTTTGGAGTGTGGGTGTGAGAGCGAGATATGGCCCTTTATCATTAACCTTGCTTAATGTTACTGCAAGGCGAAAAATTGCGAATGAAAAAAAAATAAATAAAATAAAAATAAATGTTGTATGTTTTCGGAATTAAATATATTTCCTCGAAGCTGTTCGCCGATAAATATATTGCTTCGGAAAAAGATAAAAAAAAAAATGTATATATATATATAAAAGAGCGATGGATGGAAAAGAAATAAAATCAACTGAAAAAAATTTTTTTTTAAAACAGGATAATAAATAAAAAAAAAATTATCTCCAGAATGGAGATTTTTTTTTGGTTCCATCTTTTGTTCTCGATTGTTATTATTGTGTAATCAAATTTATTGTTGGATGATTGTTGGAATGAGTGTTAACAGCGTTTTTAAGAAATACTATCGGCTGGCTCATTACTCAACTAGAATTGTTTAACGCTACATTAAGCATATTGACACCCGAGGTTTTTCTTTCGCAGGGTGGGGAAGGGGAGGGGTGTGCAGCGGGGAGGGATCGTCTGACTGGCTCCTCCGATTAAAAAGAATACACGTTTAATCATCCATAAAAGTGATTTAGTGTTTTCCTGTCCGGTGGAAGGGGAGAGAGAGGTGGGCAGATGGATTCCAAAAAAAGTGATGCGAGGCACAGATTGTAGATGGCTATCGTGCGTGGAAGACGCGTCGGAGAACGTTCTTCCCAAGGCAGGAGATTCGCGACCCCTGGAAATGGGTATATCACTGGCGGACTCCTTCACAAACAAGTAAAACGACACCTCTACTGCAACAGTGTAAATATATATATATCAAGCTGAATACCTGTGCTTCGCTACCGAGTACATATTAGGATAATTGCAATGAAAAAAAAATGAAATTGCTTTTTGGAGGATTTCCTTATAAACAACATTTTTTGTTTCTTCATTGTCCGGAACTAATATTACCAGGCTCGTCCGCAAACTTTTTTTATTATGCCAAATCGTTTCCCCCTTCTTCCAGTATATTCAGTCCAAATTTGAAGTCATTCTGAACAGTGGTTCTTTTTTTGCAGCCTTTTGAAAGTGGGACTTTAATTATGGACACCCTGTATATATATATATATATATATATATATATATATATATATATATATATATATATATATATATATATATATATATACTAGCTGAATACACTGCGTCGCTACCGAGTACATATTAGGATAATTGCAATGAAAAAAAAATGAAATTGCTTTTTGGAGGATTTCCTTATAAACAATATTTTTTTGTTTCTTCATTGTCCGGAACTAATATTACCAGGCTCGTCCGCGAACTTACGCGCGAGCAAGCTACGTAAATCTGACCGTGGGAGAAACAATTTTTCCTTAAATCTACGCCAGCGTATTTTAAAGTTTGGCCCGGAGACTTATTTATCGTCATGGCGGAGCATACTTCGAGGGGAAATTGCAGTCTCTTAAAGTCAAAGGGAAGTCATTGGGTATTAAAGAATGCGTGGCACGAACACTTTTCCTCCTTGAGCACACCCGGTTAAAATAATGGCTTCGATTCAATTTTTATGCAGGGTTTTGACTTGTAGTCTAGTGCCATCAGACAATTTCGGCGGTTTTAAATTCCGAAGAAGCATAGCGCAAACAGAGCTTATGGTATGGAAGACCCGTTGGTTTAAGGGAATTTAAAAACTGTACCGGATAGTTAAGGGCGTCATCTGAATTACAGAAAGTGTCTTATCGACTTGTAGACCATTCCTTCCCCGTCAGAGGACTTTAGCAACAGGCCATTAATGAACGCAGCTTCATCGTATTTTGGAGTCAAAATGGCCCTTTCGCATAACCATTCTGCAGCCTTATTCTGTATTTGAGCAATGACTGGATAAATGTGATTTATCAGTGTCTGGATGGTAGTCGCTAATTTGAATTAAATTCTTAAATAACTTCTATCTCAATGAGTCTAGTGCTTAAATTTTATCTTTTACTGTATTTAAATATTTTTTTCGACAAGTTATTTCGTTGATATGTACGTGATGAAAAATTAATTTAAAGTATCAGAAAAAGAAAAGAAATCACGTGATCGGCATTTAATAAATTAAATTCTGAAAATTGTTTAAAAAATCACCAAAAATCAGAAAATGGAGTTAAAGATTCGAAAATGATTTCATTTTAAAGACATTTTTAGGATCTTTCTCGCGATATAAATTTTATAACCCAAGATTATTATTTTAAATGCAAACTTTAAAGAATGTTACAAAAACAGCTTAAAAGTTTAATTTTAAAAAATCTAATAAGAATTTTTCAAAAATCTTCCTTAGTGTTCCCCTACACTATAAGAAGAATCGCCATGCAAAATGTCAGCCCTTCAGGTCCCTTCAGCTGTTTGGTCTGTGCGTTATCTGTCAGTCAGTCAGTCAGTCAGTCAGTCACTGAACTGTTTCATAGAGATTATATAGATATATATCTACGCATACATATATACATACACACACATATATTATATACACACATACACATATATATAATATATATATATATATATATATATGCATATACATATATATATATATATATATATATATATATATATAATACACTATATATATTACATGTATGCATGTATGTGTGTATGTGAATATACTTATGCATACATATAAATTGTATATCATGTGTAATCCAATGACATACTACGCGGAACTTATCGAAAGGAAAGTGAAAGCGAGGTCGAAAGGAGGGACATCGATGTCTCGCGCATCCGACACCAAACATGTTCAATGACGACCAAATCTTTCACGCCAAATAAAAGCGACAATAAACAATAAAATATCCCACAGAAAATAAATAGAAAAATATTAACATTATTTATAACACACTCTATCTATATACATGCATACACACATATACATATAAATGTCACACCCACCCACAAACATCGCATATATATATATGCTTATATATATGTGTGTATATATGTGTATATACATATATATATATATTTATATATATATATATATATATATATATATATATATATATATATATATATATATATATACACATAACACTATGCATATGTTCATTTATAGCTATGTATGCTGAAAGAGTTTATTTGTTAAAAAATCAGGGGGATTTAAAATTGTGGGGGTTTTATTAGATGAAAAGGAACAATTTTTTGGAGGGATGAATGAATTATGATGAATTTAATGGATGTATTCCCAATGTAATTTATAATTATTACTAGCTACATGAACATTGTTTATACCTGTACATAGGACTACATATAGAAAATTTTTATTGAATGATGAATAGGATTAATATTTTCGACTATCAGACTACAATAATTCCATTCCAGGATACGCGTATTCGATGTCTCACATGAATTTCATTGATGAATCTTACGATGAAAGTCGTTAATATATAACTATAAGAGAATCCGAAAAGTATATTCATCAGTCCTCCGATGAATGATAGCAACCTGTGAGATGCAGTCGACGACAGACTTCTAACCACCCGATATGTAAGTTAATTCCGATTAGAAAGAGGGATGAATATATTATGATGAATATAACGGGTGTATTCGCAAAGGACATCATTCATCTCTAACAAAATGAATACCATTCATGTATCGGATTGCATATCGTTAATCTTTACTCAATGTAATTCCTATTTTCCCCGATGAGACTACAATAGTCGAAAATATTAATTATATTCATTATCGAGTAAAGATTTTTCATATGCAATCCCATATATTAGTATACGTATCCGATAGAAACAGAATAAACGTCATTCAGGTGTCACATTATGAATTTTATCGATTAATCTCACGATGAACGCCGTTAATATATAAGAAAGGGGACGGACTCATCTCGTGATGATTACGATAAGAACAGAATCGGATTTGAATCTTAATCAGTCCTCCGATGACCTGGCAGACAGATGCTGTCAACTGCAGATTCACGACCTCCCGACCTGTAAGTTAGCTCCTCATTAGGGATGAACAGATTACTGTTGAATATAATGGATGTATTCACAATAGACATCATTAATCTCTACACTGATGAATAACATTCATATATCGGCGACAAATCTTTATTCAATGAGGACAATAATTAATATTCTCGACTATGAGACTAAAAAAAATTCATTCCAGAATAAACGTCATTAATGTGTCCCTATGTGAATTTTATCGATGAATCCCATGATAAATGTCGTCAATATATATATGCTGGGTGGTTATGCCGATTAAAGGTTTTAAATATTAAAGTTAAACTATTAACAGGGTTTGATTACTGATTACTACTTACTCATTACCCATTACTAATTACCCAGGTTCGTTTGGCGAATCTTCTAATAGCATGGCGAATCTTCTAATAGTGTAGGGATGCACTAAGAAAGATTTAAAAAAAATTCTTCTTAGATTTTTTTAAATTAATTTTTTAAGCTGTTTTTTAAACTTTTTTTACGTTTGCATTTAAAATAATACATTGAGGGTTATAAAATTTATATCACGAGAAAGATCATAAAAATTCCTTCAAAATCAAATTTTTTTCGAATTTTTACCTCCATTTCTTGATTTTTGGTGAATTTTTAAAGATTCATTTTTAGAATTTAATTTATTAAATGCTGATCACGTGATTTCTTTTTCTGGTACTTAAAATAAATTTATCGTCACGTGCAAAAAAAAAAAAAAAAAAAAAAATAGACCAAAAAAAATTTTTTTCTTGCTAATGCGGCAGACGATTGGACTTTATTTTGTCTATAAAAATATCCCTTACGATTTTTTTATAAATATGTTTTTTTTACATCAATTGTATACATTGATCGTCCTATTTATTATAAATATATATATATATTTATTTGTTTTTGCAATTATTTGCATACATTGACCGTTGTATTTCATTTCAATGTACTCCATAGCGAAGCGCGGGTTTTCAGCTAGTATATATATATATGTATATATATAAAACAGTTCCGTAACTGACTGACTGACTTACAGATAACGCGCAGACCAAACCGCTGGACATAACGGGGAAATTTTGCATGGCGATTCTTCTTATAGTGTACGAATGCACTGAGAAAGATTTTCGAAAAATTCTTCTTAGATTTTTTTAAAATTAATTTTTTAATCTATTTTTATAACATTCTTTAAAGTTTGCATATAAAATAATTTGAGGGTTATAAAATTTATATCACGAGAAAGATCATGAAATTTCCTTTAAAATGAAATCTTTTTCGAATTTTTACCTCCATTTTCTGATTTTTGGTTAATGTTTAAAGATTTATTTTCAGAATTTAATTTATTAAATGCCGATCACGTGGTTTCTTTTCTTTTTGTGATACTTTAAATCAATTTTGCGTCACGTGCATGGCAACGAAATAAATTGACCAAAAAAAAATATTAAAATACGTTAAAAGATAAAATTTAACCAGTAGACGAATGGAGATCGAAGTTTTTTAAGAATTAAATCAAATTAGTATGTTTTTTTAATTTTTAACAAACAAATTAATTGCGTACATTGACCGCTGTGTTTAATTTAAATATTTTGTTTTACATTTTTTTGCCTGTATAAATAACCGTTAGGATTTTTTTTATAAATATATATATATATGGCATTAATTGCATAGATTGACCGTTGTATTTATTATCTATATATATAAAACAGTTCCGTAACTGACTCATTCATTCACTGACTGACATACAACGCACAGACCAAACCGTTGGACCTAAAGGGCGGAAATTTTACATGGCGATTCTTCTAATAGTGTAGGGGTGCACTAAGAAAGAGTTTTCAAAAATTCTTCTTAGATATTTTTAAATTAAATTTTTAAGCTGTTTTTAAACTTTTTTTACGTTTGCATTTAAAATAATACATTGAGGGTTATAAAATTTATATCACGAGAAAGATCCTTAAAATTCCTTCAAAATGAAATTTTTTTCGAATTTTTACCTCCATTTCCTGATTTTTGGTGAATTTTTAAAGATTCATTTTTAGAATTTGATTTATGAAATGCCGATCACGTGATTTCTTTTTCTGGTACTTTCAATAAATTTATCGTCACGTGCGTAACAACTAAATGGACAAAAAAAATATTTTTTTCTCTTTCTAATACAGCAGACGATTGGATATTATCCCCAAAAAATGCATATCCCTTACGATTTTTTTATAAATATATGTATATAGATAGATATATATTTTACATCAATTGTATACATTGATCATCGCATTTATTATAAATATATATATTTATATTTTGGCATAAATTGCATACGTTGACCGTTGTATTTAATTTGAATGTACTCCGTAGCGAAGCGCGGGTTTTCAGCTAGTAAATATATCTATATATTGGCGTTAATTGCATAGAGTGAGCGTTGTATTTAATTTGAATGTGTTCCGTAGCGAAGGACGGGGTATATACTAAAAGGAGAGAATCTGTTCAAGCAGCCCGCTGACGAATCTGTCCGCTGCAGTCAACAGCAGATTTACCGAACTACCGGGGTGGCACTTTGTAAGTTTTTGAGTGGAGACGCGCCACCTTCTCTTATCACCGTGCCTGAAGCTTCCTGAGGAAGTAAATATGGCCCGATACGATTTCTCTCTAATCTCCCGAGACAAGAGTTGGTGGCGATCTAGAAAAAGGGGCGCCTAATCAGCGCTGACCAGCCGTTTCCGCTCCTCCATCTTGATTGCCAGCCAAAACAAAAGAAGATTTGCAAGCCTTTGCCGTTTCCTTCGGCCAACCGCAACACCTCGCTCGAATCCGTGGGAGCCGCGCCTTAGGTGATCGTCTATTTTTGGCGTCGAAGCTCCAGGCGGAACTCAGTCCAAGTGTGTAAACAAAAACGTAAACAATTTCCAGATTTGAGCGAAAGGAGGCGAACCGCTCTGGTCTCGAGGTAAACGGAGAGCGGCCTCCTATGTAGTAAGTAATCGCAGAGAATTGACAATAAAAGGGTTGTAAATAAATAAATACATGATGACGGAATCCAGATTGAAGTCAAAGAAGCAGAACCGTTCTAGGTGAAGAACCATGGTGTACCACAATCGAGATCCTCATAATGCCCAGGGAGATGCAGTGACGTAGCGAACATAACTGGCGCCCGGGGCACGATACCTTTTTGGCGCGCCTCCCTTTC
>OU015490.1:257739657-257757157 GCA_907164885.2 Dolomedes plantarius
GACGTTTAAATCGTATTTCTATCGTAATTAGAACAGGAGTTATTAATTTTTTTGTTTTGGTTTGTTTTCAAAATCCAGCTTTCAGGTAGTGGTTGTCATGGAAACGACCTCCTTTGAAATGTGAAGACGCTTTTTTCCCGAAACAAATATATATTATTATTTAAATTTTAAAGGTATTTATATTTAATTCATATACTTCCTCTATATACACTCCTACTTCTTCTACAGTGAAGTAAGTGGTAAATTTTTTTTTTTTTTTGATTTTGGTTAGCTTTCGAATAATTGTTCTAATATTTCAAACTTGTTAATATAACTTGTTAATATAATTTCAAACTTGTTAAGTAAATACAACTTGTGTGCTGTATTTATCTAAGTATTTTTGCGATTTTTACGAAATTCTGAAAGATTTTCCAAAATAAATCTATAGAAATGCCCAGAGTAAGAAAATCTGAAGTTGTTAGGGCTAAAATTATGAAAAAAACTTCGACGTTTCCAGTCAAATTGTATTACTACGAAATGTGAAATTGTAAAGCGGTTAGATCAAGTGAGACATTTAAATAGTACAGAAAGAAGGTGGAAATGGCAAAAATTAAACTGAATCAGAAATTTGAGCTACAGGAAGGAGTTATTTACTCAACTGGAAGCTTTTAAGAGGCATTTAAACATTCTATTAGCATTCAATCTTTGTTTAAAGCTTTAAATGCGTTTTTCTGCATGATGGGTTTTTTCCCCATTTCCCGTCTTTAAATTGTTATAAGTCAAGAACCGTTATAGATAAATCGTTCAAACTTGGAACATGTCTTTTAAAATTAATTCACTCTAATTTTGATTCGGCAAATTTGAAATAAAATATTTACTTTTGAAAATATGATATTTTAAAAAAAGTTGCATCTTTTTCTTTTTTTTTAATTTTTACTTTAAGCATTTAATTTTTTTAAAAATTATTATTTTTTAAAATGCTGAATCAGAATTAAAACTTATATATTTCTGTTTAATTAAATGGAAAAATTTTGAAATTCGACAAATAATATTTCGAGTTCTAACGATTTTAAACTACCCCAGTTTTTTTAAAAATAATTTCAATTTCAAAATTTTTTAAAAACTTTATCAGAAGTTTTATGATTTTGTTTACAAATTATATGGTTAACCATGACAAAAAAATTTTTAAATGCTAAGGCAATAAATATATATAATTTTTGTTTTGAATGTGTACCGGACCCCTTTAAGGTATTAAGGGGACACTACCTTTGACTACACTGAAATGATCGTAAACATGATCATATTCGAGCTACTGAAAATCAAATAAAATTTAAATATATATATATATATATATATATATATATATATAATTTTTTTCTTTTATATCAAAATTGCAATTCTTTAGTTATATTTTATACAAAAATAGAACTTGTGAATCCATAAATAATTTTTAGATTTTATTTTTAAATGTACACATTACTAAAAAGGGAAAAAAATCATTGGATGTTTCGCGCATCATAAAATTGAGAAGTATTCATACAGAAACTAGTTTTTGGTCAAATTAAATTAATAATATACTCAAGTTTAATGTAAAACTAAAAAATATTCGTAAAATATAGTTTAAATTGAAAAATTTACATAAAATTTAAAAAAAATTTTAATTTAGCAATTTTTTAAAACATTTTCAAGAGTAAAAAAAAAATTTTTACAAATTTATTTTTATTTTTTTGGCTTTAGTATGTAAAGGAGTTTAAAATACAAATCTGATAAAAATTTTGTGTGTCTAGCACACATAGTTTGGGAGTAACAGTGTGCGTAATCCAAAAATTTCCATATTTGAGAAAACTGAAGTTGGAATATACATGGCCATGGCAACAGACTGAGCTTTACATAAACCCTCATAACTCGAGAAATAACACAAATTTTTTTATGCATTTTATTGTATATTATTCAGAAATGTCCCAAAAATCAGAATATAGCAAAAACCAAAAATCAATTTTTTGGGTCAAGTTTTAAAGGTATCAAGTTTTAAAGGTAAAATCAAGTTTTAAAGGTATTGTGCCCCCATAAGGTCACCTCCAATTTAGATTTAAGGTTGAGTCCACTTAGGGAAACCCGGATTTAATAGCTTAAAGTTTCTTTTATCATTTTTAAGAAACAATTTTTTTACAAGGATCTTCTGTCGTGCACGGGGAAAATATCCCTTGGTTATTGGTTGCTATTTCCATGTTCTTAGTTCGATTCGATTTTGATCTCGCCCCTCACCGCTGACGTTACCGTATTCCATTTATCACTGCCTTTTCAAGCATCGATTTCCAGGTATGTATACACACATTTATTTTCGGTACGGTAACAAAAATTTCTATATTCATCTGCATCAAAATACACCAAATTTTTGTTTATGAAAGTATCTATTTAAATTTTTTTTTGTCAATTTATTTCTTTGTTATGCACGTGATGCAAAATTAATGTAAAGTATCACAAAAGGAAAAGTAACCACGTGATCAGCATTTAATACACTGAATTCTAAAAATGAATCTTTAAAAATTCACCAAAATTCAGAAAAGGAAGGTAAAGATTCGAAAAAAAAATTCATTTTAAAGGAATTTTTAGGATCTTTCTCGTGATATAAATTTTATAACCCTCATATTATTATTTTGAATGCAAACTTTAAAGAATGTAACAAAATTAGCTTAAAAATGTAATTTAAAAAATCTAAGAAGTATGTTTCAAAAATCTTTCTTAGTGCACCTCTACACTATAAGAAAAATCGCCCTGCAACATTTCAGCCCTTTAGGTCCAGAGGTTTGGTCTGTGCGTTATCTGTCAAACAGTCAGTCAATTACGGCACTGTTATATATATATATATATATATAGACTAGCTGAAAACCCGCAATTCGCTACGGAGTACATTCAAATTAAATACAACGGTCAATGTATGAAATTAATGCCAAAAATAAATAAATTAATTAATAAATAAGTATTATATATATATTTATAATAAATGCGACGATTAATGTATACAATTGATGTAAAAAAAACCCAAAAAATATATTTATTAAAAAATCGTAAGGGATATTTTTATAGACAAAATAATGTAGAAGAAAATATTCAAATTAAATCTAATAGGACATACTAAAGAATATAGTACAGTTAATATACTACAATTTGAGGAACATATCTTTTACTGTATTTTAATATTTTTTTGGATAATGTCCAACCGTCTGCCGCATTAGCGAGAAAATTTTTTTTGTCTATTTCATTGTTATGCACGTGACGACAAATTAATTTAAAGTACCAGAAAAAGAAAGCACGTGATCGGCATTTAATAAATTAAATTCTAAAAATGAATTTTAAAAATTCACTAAAAATCAGAAAATGAAGGTAAAGATTCGAAAAAGATTTAATTTTAAAGAAAATTTTATGATCTTTCTCTCGATATAAATTTTATAACCCTCAAATTATTATTTTAAATGCAAACTTAAAAAAAGTTACTAAAACAGCTTAAAAATTGAATTTTAAAAAATCTAAGAAGAATTTTTCCAAAATCTTTCTTAGTGCACCCCTACACTATAAGAACAATCGCCATGCAACATTTCAGCCCTTTAGGTCCAGCGGCTTGGTCTGTGCGTTGTATGTCAGTCAGTGAATGAGTCAGTTACGGAACTGTTTTATATATATAGATAGATTAAAGATACTTGTGCAAAAATTCCCGCCCTCAACAGATGCGAGTCTGGTCATCTCCGTGTCAAAGCAAAAGTGCGAGCTCGATTTCCAGTCAGAACGCAAGAAAATGCTCTTAACGAGTTTGTTTTTCCGACTTCGGACTGAATGGTTTCAGTGGTGAGTAACATTATCTTTTCTTGTCGCAGTTCATATTTTTAAACACTTTTAAAATATTCTTTCGCTTCAACTGGATTTCGGATAGATCACAACAAGACGAAAGTAACGGCATTTCAAAACATGAGATTTCGATGAAACCCATTGATAAAATTTTGACGTTTAGATGACTCGTGGTTTTCAGTAACAGGAAGTTACAATGATAAATGCTGAAGTTTTTACACTGAGAGACTACAGAATAACGAGCTAAAAACGGGACGAGCCATTATTAATCGACAGGGGTGTGCTAATCTCTGATTTTGGATGAACTGCTTAAGGTTTGAGACTATGTTCGGAGTTGGTGAAAAATACTGGACTTATGGAATGGCGATTTATCTACAAGTGTATGTTGGATAAAATGAACGTCTCGTACTTCTTTTGTTCCACCGGTTTTGAATACGAGTTTGGTCGTCAGACGGTGTGGTGTGATTTTGCTTTTGTGAGTTATTCTTCATAATGCGACAGAATCATTTCCAACCCTTTCGGGGACAACAAACTGCACGGTGCATATATTTTTCCCTTTTTTGTAACCTAAAGAATCGTGAAAAAATTTCCAATTAAGGGGAGTGGTCACTTTTACGTACCTTTAAAAGTATCATTTTTAGACCTATGTTCGATTGTATGTAGTATTCATGATTTTTGCTTGATTTACATGAAATTTTTTGAGTAACTGCCTTTTTACTGTTTATTATATATGCAATATTTCAAGGTAATTTAAAAAAATAATATTATTTTTTATGCATAAAAAGTGAATATTTGTTTTAAAATCGAGCATTTTGCAGTCAGTTACTGTGCACATTCTGTCAAAATAAATTATTAGGGTAAAGTAATAATTGTGTACTATATGTGATTACAAAACTTCAGGCAACAAAATACACCATCGATTTTGAACCTTAACATATTTTAATTTTTTTAAAGAATTTTTTTCTAAGCTTTTACTCAAACATTTTTGAAATTTCTAATTAAAAATAGCACGTACTAATTTTTTAAAATGTATTTTGGTGGATAGTGTTGCCTGAAGTATTTTAATCACATATAGTAAACAATTGTTACTGTACATTAATAATTTATTTTGACAGAATGCCCATAGTAGTTGACTACAAAACGTTCGATTTTAAAAAATTATTCACTGTTTATGAATAAAAAATAATTACCTTGAAATATTGCATATATAATAAATAGTATTATAGGCAGTTACTCAAAAAATTTCATGTAAATCAAGCAAAAATCATGAATACTACATACAATCGAACATAGGTCTAAAAAATGATACTTTTAAAGGTACGTAAAAGTGACCACTCCCCTTAAATGCTGCAAAATGTTTATACTACTTTAAACTGATAACATATGGCAGTGCTAACCCTTTTCTGCTCATTTAACTAGAATACATTGAATGCAAGTGAAAAAAGACTGGATTTAGGCATTTGCACAGTGCAAACGGCTCCCATCAAAGGGTTAAATCACGTTGGAATGACACGGATCGTTCGACATTGTCATCATTTGTAAGAAAATGATTTCCGAAGTCGTCAGTTGAAGGCCTTCTAAAACTGCACTTGTAGAAAATGGAACCAGTCCTTCGTCATCACTGATGTATGCTAACGTGGAATCATCTCCATTCTCTGAAATACTCTCCGATAACATTGCACTGGATACGTTTTAAACGAATCAGATTTTTAAACCGTGTTAAAGTGAAAAATAAAAAGTGTAAATAAATAATCGGTTCATTTTCGTAGACCGTATTGTTTCAAAACCGCGAAAAACCGTTCAAAAAAGAGAATTGTATATATATATGTATATATATATATATATATATATATATATATATATATATGTATATATGTATATATATATATATATATATATGTATATATGTATATATATATATATATATATATATATGTATATATGTATATATATATATATATATATATATATATATATATATATTATATATATATATATATATATATATATATATATATATATATATATATATATATATATACTCGTATATATATATATATATATATATATATAAGTAATATCCCCATTACATCACGTCCTTAAATTATGACCTGAAAGGGAAAACTAGCTGATATTTACATGGCTGGAACTAGAGTCAGCCTGAAAGCAATAAAAGTGACATTTAAATGCAGTTGGACCAAACTTCTTAGTACATCTTTTATGAGAGCGAAAATACATCCGTTCATTCCAGAAGAACGGCTCGGAATAATATCACCTTTCAAGATTAAACGCGTGAGGGCGAAAGAAAAACATTTGGCTATTATTTGTAGAGTCAGCAGATTTAGGGGTTCACGAAGCTAATCCACTCCTTAATTCGGACATATACGTGTAGAAATGCAAAGGCATGCGATTCATGGTAAGTTCTGCGGCTAAGGATTTTAAAGCGATGAATTAAAATAACTGGGGATTGGATTTAGGAAAGGGAGTTTAAATGCTAGAATGGATGCCATAATATTTAAGATATTACTTACTTACTTACACACACACACACACACACACACACACACACACACACACACACATATATATATATATATATATATATATATATATATATATATATATTTGTAATAAATTAAATATTAAGCCTTCCATTCTATCATTAAAATTCCCTTTCCTGAGTCCAATCCCCAGTAACATTACTTTAGCGCTTTAAAAACCCATAGAAACAGAACTCCCCATAAAACAGCAAAGTTGCATTTCTACACGTGTATACGTCTCGAGAAAGGCGTGGGTTCGCATCGCCAGCCCCAAATTCCGCTGACACTTCAAAATAACAGGCACATGTACCTCGCTTCTAGCGCGTAAGGTTGAAAGGTGATATTACACTTCGCTCCGAGCATCTGAAATGAATGGACGTATTTTTCTGTCGCTTAAATAAAACGATTCGACCCGACTGCTTCAAAATTTTAATTCCTTTCAGGCTGAGTCTAGCTCCAGCCATGTAAATTTGAGCTAGTTTTCCTTTTCAGGTTGCATTTTAAGAACGAGATGTAATGGATATATTACATATATATATAATATATATATATATATATATATATAATATATATATATATATATATATAATATATATATATATATATATATATATATATATATATATATATATATATATATATATATTTATTTTACTTTTCCTAAGAGTAAATAAACTACTTTTCTTGCCCTAATTCGTATTTTTGAACGTTATTTTTAAACTATTCTTTCACTTTCACTAGATCCCAACAGGACGGGAGCAACGGAATTTCATGTATGTAACGCAATGATATGCTGAACTCAGAGTTGTCACTTATCTCAAAAGATTTCGTTGAAACTGATAAAACTTTCACGTTTAAATGATTCGTATGGTTTTCAATAACAGTATAACAGAGAGTTGCAATCATAAACGCTGAGGGTAAACTATAGAATATCGTGCTGAAAACAGGACGAGCCTGTATTAACTCTAATGTTTAAAATATTAATATTTACCAAAATTAATTATATTTGTTTTCATGATTTGATGCGAACTAAAAACATATGCATTTAATCATTACTGTCTATTTAAGAAAAAAAATGCTCCGAGGCAGATACCTTCACAATTATATGCTAAACTCAGAATAACTTTTTCTTACTACTTACAAAGTTTTGATGGAAACTTTAACAGATAAAACTTCAGGAAGTTTCAGTCTGATAAATGTCGATGTATTTTATAATATAAAACATAACATATTAAACATAATAAGCATTAAAATGGGGTGCCGAAATCAGAGTTTAGTGTAACAAATTAAAAAAGTTTTTGATAAAACTACTTACACTCATTCTTTTGAATTCATAATTTTTAATTTCAGGGTTTAAAAAATTCACTATTCAATGAATGAAGTATTTCATTGTCAATACTGTAAAATAACGAACCATTCAAAATTTTCAGATTCAGAGTTAACGAAATTTTCTACCCGATGAATGAAGTATTTCATTGTCAATGCTGTACAACAACGAGACATTCATAATTTTCAGTTTCAGGGTTAACGAAATTTTCTACCCGATGGATGAAGTAGTATTTCATTGTCAAAACTGTGAAATAACGAGCCATTCATAATTTTCAATAACAGGGTTACGAAATTTACTACTCGGTGATTTCATCGAAGTATTTCATTTTCAAGATTGTAAAATAATGAGCTAAAGACAGGACAAGATTTTCGATACTACCTGAGGAACGTCACTAACTGTTTGTTCTAAACTGCTGGAGAATAAGTTAAGAGTATTTCGGTAATGGCAGCGGTATTTCGACAGCACAAGCTATAAGACATCCCTCGTCATTAGATTAACCAAAGTACAAGTGAAGAAGTTCATTTTACACAAATTTGTCCATTTCATACTGATGAATAACTACTATGTAAAGAATATGGATTTGCACATATTTTTTGCATTATGTATATAATAGCCGTTGTCTCTGTATAACACTTCCGGGCTGTACCCATCTTTCAATTGAAGCCCTCAGTAAACAAACGGCCGGTTAGGCTTAATTTCAATTTCAGATGTGGATTAGAATATTTTCTTACCTAAAAACTAATATTTTCTCCATCAAATTACGTTTGTTCAGCCTATTTTTCTATAAAACATTCAGAAAAAAAAATTGGATGTTTTTAGCTGTATATTTAACAGTTTTTAAAAATCTGTTTACTTTTGCGATCAATTCTGAAAGTAAACGAACTTGAATGCGAATGAATCAAGTAGCTCAAGTATTCATATCGCGTAGTGAGCTGTAAAAAAATGGATGGCAGTCTACTACTCCAATCGCATGAAAAACTAAATAAATAAAAAATAATGAAAGGGTTAAATGCAATATTGTTAGATAATTCGGGATATTTTTTAACTTTCATATACTTTTTCCATTATGACGTCATTATTAGTATTATGACGTCAAAATGACGGGTTACCTTCTAGTTTATTAATAAAAAAGGTCAGTGGCGATCGTATTTTTGAGGCCACACCGTCCGAAAACGAGAAACACCCGTTAGATCTGCGTAGAGAGTGAGTTGTCCGCGAGCGGTCACAAACAGGCTTGTTATCACAGATAAAGCAAGTACTTTGGGAAGCAAATTGAATATTAACGATTGCAAGCCTATCATTACACAGAAAAGCATTCTCACCGCTCTGTTCGTTTTGTAAGTGAACGTCGAAACAAAATAATGTACTGCGGACGAAGCACGAGTTAACCCGGGATTAGAGTTAAAAACAAGCTCGCCGATCGCATACGAGCAGGATTAAGTGAAGCAGTTCTGGGTTGCTCAACAACGAGCTACACGGGCATCGTTCGGTTTCCGAGACCGCCCGAGGAATATCGCCTCGTGACTTTTCGGTCAATTTACGGGCGTCAAAAGCAGAAATGGAAATGTTCTAACTAGAGCAAACTTTTAACTATGCTATGTAATACAATAACGAGTAGTATACGTCATGGGGTTTGCGACACCAACAAAAGGATTTTGAAAGACTATTACCGTTCAGTGGCGTAGCAAAGGGGGGGGGGGGCAAGGGGGTCTATCATGCCCCGGGCGCCACTCGCAGAGGGGCGCCAATGTAAGATCCATATATTATATTACTATATGTTTTTGAGGTGGATGCCAATATAAGGTCTATATATTATACTACTATATTATTATGTGGGGGGCGCCAATATAAGGTCTATATATTATATTACTATATGTTTTTAGGGGAGGGCACCAACATAAGGTCTATATATTATGTTACTATATGCTTTTCGGGGGGGAGTGCCAATATAAGGTATATATATTATGTTATTATATGTTTATCGAGGGCGCCAATATAGGGTCTATATATTATATTACTATATGTTTTTCAGGGGGGGGCGCCACAAAGGTATCGTGCCCCGGGCGCCAGTTATGCTTGCTACGCCACTTTTACCGTTCACCCTACTGGAGTTGAGCTACAAACATGATAATTGAAGCAGTGTTTTCGGTTGCAAAGAGATACAGTACCGAGCAGTGTACATAATGGTGTTTGAAATAACACGAAAAGGATTTTTTAAGTGACTATTTTCGTTCACTCTACTGGAGTTATAAAGATACAAACATGATAATTGAAGTAGACTTTCGGTCTCTAAGGGATACAATAGCATCCTAGGGCAGGGGTGGGCAACCTTTTTGAGAGTGCGAGCCAAAATCGGCCAAACCTCTGACCAAAAACTTTTTCTGTGTGCCAACTTTTTCTGTGTGTTTTTGAGAACATATTGTTTGATATCTTAATATTTGATCTGTAAGTGATTATGTGAAACATGTAAAACTGACTCTATGAAAAAAAAAATATATATGACAGGTTTTTACGAAAAAGCTTTTTGTGGATATTTTCTATTATCCTGTGAAGTATCACTTTAGCTGTCATGCATATTCACGCAATTTGACCCTTCAGCGGGCGCACACGTGTACAAAGTGCAAAATTTTCGTCATTTTCAATGGTTTGCTTTTACATGTAAGGTTTGAATGTTCTAAGCAGTTTCTATATATAGCTACACCCTTTCTAATGCAGGTCCGATTTTCTGACTCTTGTATGCCTTTCCATTCGTTGTTAGTCGTGAATTAACCGTGGTAAACCAGCGATTATACTGGATTACAATACGGCAAAAGCAGGAGTCGATGGAGTCGATCCAAAGTGCGGCTATTATACGGTATCCCGCAACGAGATGGACAATCTCATTGTTTTTTAGGTTTTTGGACATGATAGGAATCCATTCGCGAGTTTTCCTTAGATTCAATAAACCGGACAGTTTTGAAATAAGTGACTGTATCTGCATTCTTTGGCCTTTAATTATAAATATTTCCTAATATTATCAACATGTTATATCTTATCATAAAACGCAGAATTATTTTCAATTTGAAAAAAAAAATTTATTACAAAATCAAGGTTGAAAGAGACGTTGCACTTTTTGTCACGCGCGCCTGCTGGTGTTCCAAAAATTGGCGCCCCCGCTGAAGGGTTAAAGACATTATTATTAGTGAGAACACAAAAAGTTACCACTATTAACTTGGACTAAACAGTCTGATTTTTTCCAGTTATACCATGTTTCAATTAGCACCTGTCGACTGTTGTTTGAGCCGACAGGTGCTAATTGAAAATAAATTTGGCAAGGACTTGTTTCGCGTGCCAGAAATTAGTCACCACGTTTGGCACGCGTGCCAAATGTTGCCCACCTCTGTCCTAGGGTTTGCAATTAAAGCCAAAAGAATTTTAAATGGAACTTTTCGTTCGTGGCACAAATATGATAATTGGAGCAGCTTTTCGATTGCTATGAGATATAATAACGAGCAGTTATTATGCCATCCTGGTGTTTGCAATAACATCAAAATAATTTTAATTTTTCGTTCATGGCACTGATGTTAGGAACATACAAACATGATAACTGAAGCAGTTTTTCGGTTGACTATTTTCGTTCATCCTACTGGAGTTAGGAAGATAACTGAAGCCGCTTTTCGGTTATTACATCAAGAAGCTTGCTTTAATATCTAAAGTATTTTTACTTAATGGTTAATCCTACAAGATTGAAAAGCAGTGTCGGCGGCTGATACAAGTATGATAATTGATGAAATTATACCGTTGCCCTGCGTTAGAATAATGAGCAGTATGCATCAGGGGGTTTAAACATTACTCATAGAATTTCAACTTATGAAATCGGTTCATCTTGTAAGAGATTAAAGCAGCGTTAGTAGCTGGTATATATACAGTGGCTCCCAAAAGTGTTCGTACACTTGCAATTTTCAATGAAATAGGGGTCTATCCATTAATTAAAATGAATATTTCAGAATGGGTATTTAATAATAAGATCTATAATCTATTCTTAACAAAACTACATGAAAACATAGTTTTGAAAACATAGTAAAACTTTATTTTTAAGAAACCTGTAATCAAAAAGTAACAAAAACTTTATTTCAAAAAAGTCATCGTACACTTGTAAAAAATCTCTACATATTAGTAAATATTCTAATATTTCGTTAAGTTAATATTTAGTAGGATATCCTTTAGCATCCACGACAGCTTTTAAACGTTTGGGAATAGATTGCACTAGTTCTTTTGTAATTTCTGCATCAATATTTACCCATTCCTCCATCATAATTGTTTTTAGTTCGCTTTTCGTTTGAATGTCGTGTTTTCGTACTCGAACCTCCAGTTCTCTCCAAATACTATGATAACTGAATCAGTTTTTCGGCTGTTAAGCGATATAATCAGGAACAGTATACATCATGGAGCTTACTTTAATATCTAAAGCATTTTTACTTAAATATTGGTACATCCTATAGCATTGAAAAACAGAGGCTGATACAAGTATGATAATCGGTGAAATTATTCGGTTGCTATGCATTACAATAATGATCAGAAAACATCACGGTGTTTGAAAGGTTACCTGTAGAATTTAAACTCATGAAATCGATTCATATAGTAAGATATAAGAACAGGGTTAGTGGCTGGTACATACATGGTAACTGAATCAGTTTTTCGGTTCATCAGTCCCGACCAATAACGGGCTGTCAGTCATGGAGTTTGCAATAACACCTAAAGACATTTAACTTGATAATTAGTTCATCTCGTAGAAGATTAAAACAGGGTTAGCAGCTGGTACAAATAAGGAAAACTGGAGAAGTTTTTCGGTTGCTAAATGGGAGATTATTACACATCATGGAGTGTGTACCTCTAGCAGTACGCATCACGGGGTTTTTCACAAAATGTAGAAATTTTTTGATCATATCATTAGCGTTTAAGGGGACCAGGGACTTTCAAACTCGTTTTTTAAAATTTTCAATATTTTTCTCTATTTGCAAATTGAAAATAATTAATATTGTTTTTTACTACATGGAAGGCAATTAGAATTCACAAATTAAGTATTTTGTGAAAGAATAAGACCTGTTTAAAAAAAAATCTTCAAAATTGCTGGAATATTTCAAATTGCTCCACGTGCTTTAATTTTCTTCTGATTTCTTCCAAATTTCTCTCGATTTTTAATTAAAGTGTTTGTCACAAAACTGGGCATCATTCTTTGAAACCACACATATTTTTTTCCAATTTATAGGCCACGAAATAAAGTAGAAACACGCAAAAACATAAAAAATAACAGGCAGAGTTTTAAAAAAAGGATTTTTGACTTTTGATTTATTCCAAAAAAAATATTTCAATGCACAATTATATTTATATATACGGTAAACTATGATAAAAAAATTGAAGCTTTTTAAATGATATGTGATGCGCATGGAGCATTTTGAAAATTGCTAGCATTTTTGGAAATGTTTTTGAAAAACAGGCATTTTTGTGTCAAAAAATCCTTAATTTGAATTCTAAGGGTCTTTAAAGTAGTGAAAAAGAGTATTTATTATGCTCATTTTGTATATAGGCTTCAAAATTGAAAATCAAAAACTAGAGGTTGAAGGTGTCTTAAATGAAGATTCGCAGTAGATACAAACGTGATAATCGGAGACATTTTGCGGTTTTTTAAGGGATGCAGTATATATAATGGGATCATAAAGAATTTTAAGTTATGAATTAGTTTTTCAGGTGGGAGCTAAACACAGCGTTAATGGAAGCGGCCTTCCGTTCGCATACCACAGGCAACGATGTTTTGCCATTACTGATTGCAGAATTTCGATTGATATCGGGTTCTCTTTGTTAACGGCTTTTTTTTATAACTTTATACCTACTACTTTTAAAGAACTCGAAGAGGATTTAAATTGCGTTTAATTTCTAAAGTTTTAAGGGCTTGAGGGACCTTAAACTTAGTTTTTAAAAATTTTACTCAATAAACCACATGATTATAATTAATATTTTTCTTACGACATTGAAGTCACTTAGAATTCTCAAATAAGCATTTTGTGGAAGAGTAAGACTTGTTTTTCAAAAATTTCTTCAAAAATGCTAGAATTTTTCAAAATACTCCATGCGCGTTCATTTTCTTCTGATTTCTTCTAAATTTCTCAGGACTGTTAATTATAGTGTTTTCCATAAAACAGTGCATAGTTCTCTGGAACCAAAAATATTTTTCAAATTTATAGACCATGAAAAATAGCAAAAATATAAAAAATTAACAGGCAAAATAAAAAATATATATATATTTAAGACTTCAGATTCATACAATAAAAATTCATTGCACAATTATATTTATATACAAATGGAAAACTTATATTAATAAATTTAAGGATTTTAAAGGATATAGAATGCGCGGGGACCATTTTGAAAAATGTTAGAATTTTTGAAAAAAATTTGAAAAACAGGCGTAATTCTACCAAAAAAATCCTTGTTTTGAATTCGGAGGATCTTCAATATAGAAAAAAAAAAAGAATGCTAATTAATCTTCTTTTATATATAGAGTTAAAAATTTGAAATTTAAAAATTCGAGTTTGAAGGTCTCTCGTCCCCTTAAAAAGCTAGAGAAAAGTGTTTGAGTCTTGTGATCTTATGCGGTCTAACTTCTATATCAATTCTTAATATTCATAACAATGTCTCAAAACTGCTGTATATATATATGTATATATATATATATATATATATATATATATATATATATATATATATATATATATATATATATATATATGTGTGTATATATATATGTATATATATATATATATATATATATATATATATATATATATATATATATATATATATATATATATATATATATATATATATATATATATATATATGTTTTTATTTTAAACATATACAAAAGCACTTTTTAAACTCTATTTTAAACATTTTCAAGGACACTTTAAAACAGAAAAAATATATAAGGAGTTTTAAGGACTGCATGAACCCGTATTAACTGAGTTCAACAAGAACGAAGAAGTAGACGATGGTTATACAGTGCATCCCCGTTCACCCTTTTTCGATCGACGCGCACGAAAAAGACTTTTGTTGTTTTCCTAATAATTATTTAAAACAGCTATAAATTCAGTAATAATATATATATAAGCATTCTGTTCTAGTCAATAATGATGCAAAAAGAGAAATAATCTGCATTTTCCCAAAGGCAGCAAAGTATGAAAATTCTCGTCTTTCAACTCAAAAATAAAGACTTTTTGAGGGCCAGAAAGTGAATGGAAAAATGTCAGGACCTTGAGAGAAAAATTAAGTACTTTTTCTAGGGGCCCTTGAAATCACAATCTGAAAATAAGGGATCTCTTGCGAATCCTGTATATATTTTCGGAAAGCCGTTTAATCCATTCTGCACTCTGAAACAGCTGGAAATTAGAATTCAAATGCTCGACAAGATTATAATAGAAATGACATTGCAAAGTGACTCTGGTTATCGGAACGTCTTTTAAAGTTTCAAGCTGTAAAATGTCATCAAACAACTTAAGGCGGGTCGCGACTCGATCCTAAAACTATCAGAAACCATCGAATAAACTATCAGAAAAGATAAGAAAAATCGAAACTTACTTAAAAACGGCAATTTTGCATATTGATAGATTGTGATAACAATTTTCTTAACTGTAATTAAATCAAAGTTGTATGATTTTTTTTGCCTGAAAAATTAAAATGGTCTTTGTGTACTTTTGTAATTGTAGTTTATATCTTCACCCAGGAACACTTGTTAGTGAGTATGAAACCACTTATTGCCTATATTGCAAACATATATCTATTGTTACATAAATAACTGTTTCGCTACAAAGTGCTTATATTTTGTCAACCATTTTCAAATCAGAACAAATTGTTTATCAATAATCAATCTGTATCTTCAAAAAAGCATATATATATATATATATATATATATATATATATATATATATATATATATATATATATATAAATATATATATATATATATATATATATATATATATATATATAAATATAAATATAAATATATATATATATATATATATATATATATATATATATATATGTATATATATATATATATATATATATATATATATATATATATATATATATATATATTTGCAATATTTGATGGTAAATTGTATATACATAAGGAAGGGATACGATCCAAATAAGGTTTTTTACTCCACCATGGACCGATGGACCGTGGTGAAAAAATTGGGAACCACTGACTTAAGGTATCCGACTGCCTTCGGAGTCGTTTTTTAAAATTTTTTTTTAACTGTACTTGTGAAAATTTCTGTCTTATTTTTCGAAGGAATATAGTACCAAAAGACGAAAATGATGAAAAAATAGTCCATAATTATTCCACTTTTTACAAAATTGAAGAGTTTTGGTCGAAGTGGAGACAATTTTTACATAAACTGCCGTAGCTCTAAAAAAATGCATGTAACAATTTCTTTTTATCACCGATGTACGTAAGTTACTCGTGAGTGTCAAACTAAAATCTAACCGATACTTTGAAATAAAAAACACGGGTGATTACCGTAAAATCTCGGCTATAATACGCACCCGAGTATAATACGCATGCTCCATTTTGCGCGAAATTTTTGGAAAAAAATAAAAATTCGACTAATAAAAATACGCACCCATAACTTTATTAATGATCATTTTTAGTAGATTTTATCATTTTTTAATACATCATTATTGAATACCCATAGCAACTAATGAGTTATACATTTTGTGAACACTAACATTTTTCTTAACGGTTCGGATATAACGAACCACCGGATATAGCGAACAAAACCTTCGATCCCTTAAAGTTCGTTATAACGGGGTTCGGCTGTATTTAGAAACAGAAATGTACATTCTTTTTTTAAAAAAAATTTTGAATTTTCATCCCGATTGACGTTTTAAACGTAGTCTGATGCCTTCGAAGGTTTTCGCTTAATGAATTATATATATATATATATATATATATATATATATATATATATATATATATATATATATATATATATAAATTGTATACACATATATACATGTGCAGATATTACTAAAAAACTGTAAAAATATTACTGAAATTGAAGTTTACATTTCATAGACAGTGCAGTTTTCGTTACCAGTTCTAGAGTCACAGGTTTGGTCTTTTGTGTTGGGGGTCAAAACTTCCAAGAATTAAGCTCAGTTATATTAAATTTCTAAACAACTCTTACAGCCCCTCAAACGACAACACGAGCTGCGGAACGCTATCAGAACCCATTAAGATTTTAACAAAATATATATTTTTTTAAATATAACTAATTTTAAATTTCTAACCCAAAAATGTATTCGTCCGAACAATTGTATTTTCTTTAAGAAAACGTGAGTTAGAGAGAATTGAAACCTAAGCAAATTTCGTCTTCCAGAAACTTTATCCAAAACGCTTAAATTTTCACCTTTTTCGGACAACTTCAAAACGAAGAAAAAACAAAATCTATGGGTGAGTGCGAAAGTTCTACCCGTTTTTGGAGATGCAAATTTGAAATGGAATTGACGTCACACATGACATTGCAATGACGCAAATCGTCGGTCAATCAAACGTATGGATGCTTTACATATAAATACATCGTGTCTCACAAAGTTAATCATCTCAGAGGGTGTAACATGGAAAGCGAGAAGGAGCATATATGAGACATTGTTTGTTATACGAGTTCGATAAAAAAAGAGTATGGCAGCCGCAGCATGTCGCAATGTTTGTCAAGTTTATGGGGAGGATGCAATAGACGAAAGCACATGTCGTCGATGATTTCGT
>OU015490.1:257762157-257769657 GCA_907164885.2 Dolomedes plantarius
TTTCTGGTACTTTCAATAAATTTATCGTCGCGTGCGTAACAACTAAATAGACAAAAAAAATATTTTTTCTCTTTCTAATGCGGCAGACGATTGGATATTATCCAAAAAAAATAGCATATCCCTTACGATTTTTTTATAAATATATCTATATAGATAGATATATATTTTACATCAATTGTATACATTGATCATCGCATTTATTATAAATATATATATTTATTTTTTGGCATAAATTGCATACGTTGACCGTTGTATTTAATTTGAATGTACTCCGTAGCGAAGCGCGGGTTTTTAGCTAGTATATATATATATATATTATATTAATAATACTTGAAGCCTTATACACATTTCTAAGCATTAATTTCTTGTTATATTTTTAACAGACAAGGGGAAAAACTGAGATATTTTAGAAAGAAAAATCCCATACACCCATAGTATCACTGAAAAACTACAGATTTGAGTTTGAAAACCTTTTTGTTTTCAACTCTGTCTGTAGTTGGTTTGTGTCATGTAACTTCTCGCAAAGGTTAATTTGATTTGCATTAATCCATCTCCATGATGAATGACATTTCCGATTGACAGAATGTAGTAATATCTGTTACCTCACAAGGCAGTTTCGAATATTTTATAAGAAAACGCCAGTCTTCTCTTAATATATTCTGTGAAAAATTTGTAAACAATCTTTACATCTCCTCGAATGAATCAACGAACCCTATCAAAACGCAATTTAGCAAAATATTTTTTAAAAAATGTAACTTATTTTAAATTTCTAACCGCAAAATCTATTCGTCTGAACAATTGTGTTATAAGAAAACGTTAATTATGAAACTCTAGATAGAGCATAGAAACCTAAACAAATATCATACTTTAGAAACTTGATCACAAACTTTTAGATCTTTAACGTTTTGGGCCAGCTTTAACGGGAAAAATCAAAATTTACGATGTATAAAATGTCAAATAATTTTCTGTGGAGAAAACATCTGGTGGGAAAGTATCCATTGAATGTACAACAATAAATCGAAACACATTTTATAAGCCAAAATGCGATCGCACATTTTTCGACTTTCAACGTTTTTGGTCAACTTTGAAACGGGATAGATCTAAGACTACGAAGTATAAAATGTCAAATAATTTTCTGTAGAGAAAACGTCTGTTAGGAAAACTGTGTAGAGAAAACTATGTTGTATATTCATAGTAAAGTATCCATTGAATATACAACAATAAATCGAAACGCATTTTATAAACCAAAATGCGATCGCACATTTTTCGATTTTCAACGATTTGGGTCACCTTTGAAACGGGAAAAATTATAATATACTTTGAATAGACAGTCGATGAAATATTTAAAAGCAAACGTTAGTTTGAATAGTATGCATTGAATACATAAAAACAAATTCGAAGCTAATTTTATAAACCAAAATGCGATCCAAAATTTCAGCATTTTGGGTAACTTTGAAAAATCAAATCTACTTAGCATAAAATGTTAAACACATTTTTTTAAAAAGAAAACGTCGGTTGGAATAGTATCCATTGAATACTGAAAAAATTATTTGAAACGTGTTTTAAGATCCAAATATTCGATCCCAAATTTTTCGATTTTCAGCATTTTGTGTCAACTTTGAAAGGGGAAAAATCACAATCTACATGGCATAGAATGCCGAATCATTTTCTTCGGAGCAAACGACAGGTAGGAAATTATCCATAGAATATACAAAATAAAATTTAAACAAATTTTGTAACACGAAATGCGATCCGAAATTTTTCATTTTTCATCATTTCCGATCAGCTCTGAAATAGGAAAAATGAAAATCTACTTGGCACAGAATGTTGAAACAAGGAAACGTCAATTCCTGCTAAAAAGTTTGTTATATATATATATATATATATATATATATATATATATAATTAGGAAAGTTAATCGTAGCATGACTTAATTATTTTTACATTGTCCCACCCAACCAACGAAATTACAAGAATGCTTTAGGTTTCAATTTCTTTTTTAATATATTGAGTAGAATAGACGCAAATTAGCAGAACGTAGTTCGCATCGAAACTCTGTTTCGAACGCCGTCGGAAGTCGGTTTGTTACTCCCAGACTGTCTTCAAAAGTAACTTGTCATCATTTTGCATCCATCAGTTTATCAAGTTCATCGATGAATAATGATTTTTATCACAAATTCACAGGGGAAAATAAACGAGGCAGAATAACCGTGATACGGCAAATGCAATGTATGCTAGACAGTCTCGGAAAAAAAATTATCAAAGATGGTAAAACAAATCTAGGAAAACTGTCATGTTCTCTGCAGTTGATTTATAATTGACTAATGCAACTCACCCCTTACGTTTATCTCTATATTAGCACATACAAAACCCAAATACCAGTCGCTGTCTGATCAGAGTATCTCTCGAATCATAAACTCTTAGGAAGCTGAAATTTTGCAGGGCGTTGCCTAGGTGCTCAAGAAGAAATATTAAAGAAAAAAACATTCAAGCATTAAGGTGTTTAAGGGGACTCACTACACTTAAATCTTTAAAACATTCGATTTTTTGAAAAAAAATATATGTTAAAGCCTAATCATTTCTGAACAAAATAAAGCAAAACGAATGAAAATATTCCGCTTAGTTCCGGAGATATTGATATTCTAAATATTTAATTACTGATCAAGTTTATGGTTAAGAAAAATTTTAAACTCATTTTTCTCAGAATGTAATTTTGCATCATTCCGCAACTGATATCTCAAAAACTATGAAACATAATTCCATGAAATTTTTATCACTGCATAATCGTGTTATTTTATTGCGTCTGAACTAGAATTATTGCAATCACTGCACATTTTGTTATTTTTTCAGGGGTAAATTAATAGGAAAATAGAATATTTGAAATATTAAAATACAAAAATTTAAGGATATTTTAAGTATATTTTGAGCAGTTTAAAAAAAAAATGAAAAAATATTTTAATGTTGAATGTTTTATGTTCGATTGTATTTTGAATTATTTATTTTAAATATAAAATAGGAATTATACATTTAAGTGTAACATTAATTTCATAGTTCTGCACGCAAGCCAGCATACAATAAAAATGCTTAAAAAACAAGGTATATCTAAAGCATTTTTTAAAAAAAATATTTAAAATTATTTTGAGAGTTGAAAATTCGTTTATTAAAATAAATAGATCAATTTATCATATACATAAAATTTGGAAAAATTGTGAGTAAATTGAAATAGTTACAAAGAGTCAAAAAGTATGAAAATATGCCTTATTTCCTCGACTTAAGAGTCAGGAGTCCCCTTAAAGAGGCTTAAATCCACAAAATCAAACACTGACTGATCACTGTCTCTCTAGAACCATAGGGCTTAGTAAGCTCATCTAAAGCCGTAGGGGTTCACAAGAAAAAAGCTTTTTATAAAACCCAACCTTTAAAGGGGTTAAAAGGGGCTTAATCAACCCAAAATAAAAATTAAAACTCGTATTAAATGTCGGATCACAGTCGTTTAATGGCATGGATAACTCCCCTGAGAAATGACAGCACTTTACTGCTGAAGTAAATTTAAACGAAATTAATCAAATTACATCCGAGTGAAAATGATGACTTAGGTTTTAATTCCCTTCCCAACATATTTGAAGGTAACATAAGTGTTTTAGCAAAGCGCAGTCTGCGTTATCTGCCAATCAGTTTTGAGTGGTAAAAATAAACTTGGGAAATCTTGTCGAATTGATACAAGTGTTGGATTCTGGTTGGTGTCAGTTTGTTATACTTATAGACATAAAAGTAAGTCCTTGCACATATTTTTTTCTAGCGGCAACCGATTAAGGGCCTGTTCACATAGGAGTCCGTTAAGGGAAAGATGACGTTGAGACAAAAATAAACCAATCATAGTTGTTAAAAATTTCCTTGCTAATCGTTTGGAGGTTTGTTATTGGTTAAATATATTTCAATACTTTAACAACGGACTCCTATATGTGAACAGGCCCTTAGTTGATTTTCTAGACGTTAGATTTACAGAATAAAGAAGCAGAATAAACCGGGACTCGACAAAAGTGCGTTAGACAGTTTCAAAAGAAGTGTCAAAGTAGAACACCAACGGAAATTTACACTTGAGGGAAACTTTGTTACGTACTTTTCGACGAGGAAATCTAGTTATCAATGACTGATCACAATATAACTAATTAACTATAACTGTTCTCCCTGGGACTAGTTAACTACATAAACTAGTAACTGATGTCCAAACCACTGAAATTTAAATAATCGTATGGTGTAGGTGTTCATACAGCTGTAGCTTTATTATCTGTTTGATACATGTATTAATGTGTTATCTCATAAAATTTCTGCGCATCTAGGAATCAATGGATCTATCAGTCCAGTACGATTCTCCTTAAGTGTTGCACGGGAGGGTTTGCTAACTTTCCCTTTCGACAGGTTTGTTCCTTAGAATATTTATGTTACATACATTTTTTTTTTAAATTTCCAGCACCTAAGGGGCTAGACAGAGTAGAACGCATAGAAAAAGATCCAATGACAGTTTACGTTACTTACTAGGTAATTCACAGAAATCCTAGGGAGTTAGTGCACTCGAGGAATAACTTCTCAACAGTTAAGAGGAAGACAATAATAAATGGTTTGCAATAATAAATGCTGAGGTTTTTCAATTGAAAGACCACGGGATAACAATCCAAAAACAGGACGAGCCAATTGTTAATTTACGATGGTGGGCTAAACACTGATTTATGGCGAACATATAATTCTTTTTCCTACATTTGGTCCGTAGTAACAGGTTAATGGAAGTTACAGTAATATAAATACTGAATTGAACAAGTACTTAAACTTCACGAGGGCGTGCTAAACTCGGCAAAGCTATTTCGTACAACTTCAAATTTTTAACGGAAACTTTAACAGATGAACTTTTAGGGCTTCACTGATTGTTTTCAATCTATGGCTTCGATCTACAGGGTCAGAGTAAGTTGCAGTTAGATAAATGCCGACGTATTTTATTTTCAAAACCAGAGCACAACTATCTTTAAACATTCTAAGCTTTAAAATGGGGTGCGGAAATCAGGGTTTAATGGCACAAATTAAAAAGTTTTAAACGAAGCTTTAATTCATAAAAATAGAGTCAAACTCATTCTTTTCAGTTCATAATTTTCAGTAAAAGGGTTAGCGAAATTTACCACCCGATGAATGAAGTATTTCATTGTGAAGACTGTAAAGTGACGAGCAATTCTTAATTTTCAATGACAGTTTAGAGAACTTTATCACTCGATGAATGAAGTATTTCATTGTAAAGACTACAACAAGAAGTTGTACTACGATAAATACTAGAATCGACGAGTAGTTAAGCTTCACGAGGGTGTGCTATACACAACTTTTTAAAAAATGATCCAAAAAAGATTCCCGTGCAAAATTTTCAAATTTCTCCTTATAGCACGGTAAGAATTGACAGTTTTCTCCCACGCTTTCGACAAGACAAGTGAATGAAATCGCTTTAAAGAAGAATAACTTTAAAATCTGTTTTTCCTCACTAAAAAAAAGATACGGAATGGGTTCCTTCGAAGCTTGTTGATGCACATTTTAAGCGCAGAATGTTTACAAAACATACAGCATTTTTTCAAAAATAGAACTGCGTGTTTCCGTTTTGACAATATAAAAAGAGGAAATCATGCTTACGTTCTTACTAAGGGTGCGTACACACCAGCAAAAAGCTTTAAAAGGAATTCTGGTTGTTCCTCAAAATATCGCGTATATCTGCAATAACTTCAGATTAAACTTTCAACACGGGTGAACATTAACCAGCAAACTATCTTGTTACTACCACAACGGGCGATAAAAATCTATAAAACAATGATCTGCCGCAAAATACTTTTGATTCGGTTTAACAAACGTGTTAACGACGTGACTGAGATCTAAAAGCTTCTAGACCAGGGGATCCCAATCTTTTTATAGTACCGTACCTGTACGTTGTAAACAATTTGATGACGTACCGGTAGACCAAAAATTTTGAAATGGGGAATAAAATGCAACGGAGAACATCTATAATAAAGACAAGTAACTTGAAACACAAAACACAATTTTTAGTAGAACTCGGGCACAGTTATGATTCGCAAACACAATTATAGACGCAGTTATAATTCGCAGGCGAGTGCCAAATTTTTATGGGGCGGTCATAGATAACACATTCGGGTGTAGACGGCATCTTTTGAGATTAGGCAAATCCTAATAAAGTGTTACAACGCAAACAATGGATAAGAAATTCCAAACTAAAATATTAAAACGTATGGATTATTAGTTATTATAGTCATTTCTTTTCTTTTTTCGTAACACAGATTTTGAATAGATTTTTGTTTTAAATTGTAAAATGATTCGCGTACCGGCAGCTGCTTGTCCGCATACCGGTACTGGTACGCGTACCCAAGGTGGGGAACCACTGTTCTAGACGATAATAATAAGAACATTATATATATGTGTGTATCTCCCGAATAGCACAGAGTAGGAGAGAGCAAATCCCCCCTCTTAGCCACCCCCGTGCGCTATCAACACCCCTGTTCTCGAAGCAAACAAGTTGACACGTCCCCCAAGCATGTTTTAGTGTCTTAAAAAATCCTCCGGGAGTCGACCCCTGCTGTGTGGCAGACGATAATAAGAGATGTACTCACGTTTGATGGGCTTGGGGTTGGACTGCTTCCTCCGCGACATGTGGTCGGGTGTTTACACTGTGCTGGGGTCGGTCGCACGCTGAGCAGAGCGCTCACGTCCGCTGCATCGCGCGAAGTGCTCGCGTGTGTGGATCGTCCCCTCTTGGCGCACACGCGGGGGTTGCCAAGCGCGCCAAGGGACAGTCGCCAAGGATCGCGGAAGGTGGGCGGAGCGCCCCTTTTTTTCTTCCTTCCTTTCTCGCGAGAGAGCGCTGCCTCTCTCAGAAGAGGCCGTCACCGCCGGGGGTGGTCCAGCCTCTTCTTGGCTGGTTCGGAAGAGTTTTTTTTCGGAGGCCACTTCCCCCCCCCCCCCTTTTAGTGGTTGCTAGTCTAGAAAACGAAACTACTGCTTATCCCAGTATCGGACCTCGGCTTTCACGGGCACTGCGAGACTAGACTGCACAACTTTTTAACCTTGCGGGTTACTCTTCATATATATATATATATACTATATATATACTATCTATTTGTCCGGGTATTTATTTATCCCAATTTTTTTATTACACAGGAAAAGGAACGCATTCTGCGTATAGTGTAAAATCTAAGTAATTTAATTTACAGATATTTCAAAGTAAGTACAGTATGCAAAAGATAAATAAAAAATTACAAATATAATTAATTACTATTATTAATTTAACTCAAAACTTGATTATAAACAACATTTTTAGTTTCCTATATTCCTCTCAGTGACTCCGAAAACTATGGATTCGACACTAATCTCGGTCAGTTTGGATTTTTTTTTACCCCTTCTCCCCCCCCCCTCCCCCACCAATGTTGATGGGAGGCTGTACTTGCACTTAAACGACATCGG
>OU015490.1:257774657-257812157 GCA_907164885.2 Dolomedes plantarius
ATATATATATATATATATACATATATATATATATATATATATATATATATATATATATATATATATATATATATATATATATATATATATATACATATATATATATATATATATATATATATATATATATACATATATATATATGTATATATATATATATATATACATATATATATATATATATAATATATATACATGTATACATATACATATATATATACATGTATATATATATATGTATATATATATGTATATATATATATATATATATATATATATATATATATATATATATATATATATATATATAATATATATACATGTATACATATACACACATATATATATATATACATGTATACATATACATATACATGTATGTATGTATAAATAATTCATTAATGGCCTTGTAATCTTGGGATACATGCTATCCCACCCCGTAAGATCCCTGACTGGTACGCAGATAGTCCCAGTTGCGTTTCTGGGCAGGTCTTTTCGAGTATACAACAGCCGCAATGTCGCCCTACAGAAGAAAATCCGAATGACAGTTTCGAAAAGTGTTTCCAGGGACGTGCCGAAGCTGATTTTCAGTAGACGGGACCGACGCACTCTCAAAAATTATCAGCCATTTCCCGAACCCCGTCGTTGTCAGTAACAAACTGAAAACTCTAGAATTTCGAAAGCGGTATCAGAAAATAAGGATATTTTTAGGGCCGAACGAACCTTACTCATAGCGAGCAGATACTGCCGAAAAGCCAGTCGTCGACAGCCACAAACTGAAAATTATAGCATTTAGAAACAGGAATTGAAAATGAGGAGTTTTTAAGGACTTTCTGTAGGCAGTTTAATAACCTTAAAACGATGGACGCATGCGTGTGTTGGAGCAAGTAAGGAAGACAGAGTATTGGCCTTTAACATACATTTATTTAATCAATCACAACATTCAATTAAATTGTAATTGCTACAATCACAATATTCCCTTTCATATTAACATTTTACATGCGAGAACTCAGAAGCAGAGGCAAACTATGTGGTCAAAGTAATGATTCTTAGAGTCTATGGGGAGGCACTTACTACAGCTGAAGTATGCAGCGATGAAAGATGGCATCGACGACAGGAACCCAAAATCACGTCATACGCAGGAACATCTTGGCTGGTTACTGGCACTTCTCCTAGACTTTCTATCATCTGATCTCTAAGAAAAAGTCTGAGATAAATCTGGACCTCCTCTCCTATTCCTTTCGTACTTGGAGGGGCTGTTGTCCGTTTACAGGGGGGCCATTCTGGCCCGCCCCTTTTTTTCAATGGGCAGTAGGCTGTTTATCTCTCAGTAGTTCCTGCCCCAATTGGTTCCTTATCATACTTCCCCTGTCCATAGTCTACGAAGTACCTCCCCACCATAATTTTCATTTGCAATACCACTTTGACCCTTATCATCTGAAGGTTTTACTGTGGGCCATAAAATAACGAACATCCATCTTGCAATATTTATATACTTTAGATCACTATCAATGGCCACACCGGCAGCTATTCTTCTATTTCCTCCTGGTTTGCAAGCCCCTATTTACCCCTGCATCTGCAGCCTTTACAATAGATTCGTTCTTGGCCACACACCGTGGGGAATTATACCATTCTGCTTCTACACTTTCTGTTCGCAGTTAATGAACACTCGTAAAGCCAATTGTTGATAGACATGATTTGAAAACTCTCATATTTTTTAACTAGCCGGGCTTCGCCAGGCTAGGCTCGGGCTTCGCCTAGCTACGCTCAAGCCATCCGTGTAACATATTTATGCATTTCGGGCCCCACAAAAGAAAAAAAAAGCCTACAAATGTATTAAATTCAAGTGAATAAATTCCTTTCAATTTTCATTCCCGTCGCTGCCGACAGATGGCAGCACCACTGCACCAGATGATTTTGTTTCTCAGCAGTGAGTGATTTTAGAATGAAAATATCTCTAAAACTATTGAATTAACAGAATAAGTGTACGCAGAAAAAATTATCAGTTTTCGAAGCTCTTTCCAAATATGTAACATTTATGTTCTTTCATGAGAAAAAAAATTACACCGTTTCCTGTATATTTGTCGGCCATTTTTTTTTTCGAGGATTGGCCCACCCGGATGAGTTACGGTCACGTGATCTCTCGACTTCCACTTGTCTCTTTATTAGTATAGACTAGGAAGTAACTGCAAGGTCCTTAAAAAGTACTTAACGAAAAAAAATAATATGAACTATTAAAAGACCCTTAAAAAAACCTGCAAAATAAGAGGTCCTTAAGGACTTTTAAGGGCCTGCAGAATTTTTGAAAACCTCTCTACCTGGTGTTTTGTCTGTGTGCACTAGAGTCAGCAAGCCTTGGCTTCATGCACGTCCATTTCAAAAAAATGTCTAATTTATTAAAGTTCTTGAAAATGTTTGTAGATGATTATTGATTACTTTTCATATGAAACGAATGTAGAATTTTCAGAATGGAACACTTTTGTTCAGGTAGTATGTTGCCTGTGTACGTGTTCTGCAAATACAACCTTTCAAAGTTGCTATATCACAGGTAATTATTAGAAATAAACTCAGTGGACACCTTTGAATTTGGAATTAAAAATAAGTGGGACAATATATGTATACAGTGGTGTCCAAAACTAAGGTAAAAAACACAAAATATGTGATATCTGGGTGTCTAATTGGTGTATAGCAACGAAATTTGGTACAGAGTTGGCTCCTGTACAATGAGAATGCAAACAGCAGCATAACAAAATGAATAAGTAATGGTAAAAGTCATGTCAAAAATGTATATTAG
Organism: Dolomedes plantarius; assembly: GCA_907164885.2. Taxonomy (NCBI): domain Eukaryota; kingdom Metazoa; phylum Arthropoda; class Arachnida; order Araneae; family Dolomedidae; genus Dolomedes; species Dolomedes plantarius. The sequence goes on from OU015490.1 coordinate 257,777,452, forward strand.
ATATATTAAATCTATTAAAAAACAATCCTTGTTGTTGTAAAGGTTAAAAGATAGAAAATCTTCTAATGCAGACAGCAGGTACAACTAAATACTCTTTTTTTCCAATTAAAATCATCACCTTTTATTCAGTAAGCAAGACGGCAAAAAATGATGATGAGATATTTACAGAAAATGAATGGAGGTTTGCCGTTCTCCACAAGCAACAGCAACTACAGTCACAACCTGTTTTCTATGCAACTCAGGGCATCTTGGGCATCAGGAATATTACAACAGCTAAGGCATCATGAGATGATTACAGCAACAAACAACTCAATAAGGGTCACAACGATACAGGGATACGGCCTCCGCTACATCCGCTTCGCGGACGTAGCAGAGGTCGTATCGCCCCGTTCTCCTCGGGATTTTAAAAATCTCTCAAATTCGAGTACCCTGGCGACTTTGCGACACCCTGCGCGTGAGGGGCACGTGAAGTCGACCCGAAAGCTCCCCGTGTGTTCAATCGGCAGCGGAAGGTTTGGTAATTTCGATAATCTGGCGTCATTGCTTTCATGGTTTCTTTGTTATTACGGTGTTAATTCGGGTTTCTATGCAGAAGACTTTGGGAGTAATACAGCTTTAGGGTGAATTGAAGGCATCTCTGGAGCTACTTTTAGGCAATGAGATGCCGAAAAAACGATAATCTCGTACGGCGGTTTCGCTGACGTCATCGCTTTCACGGGTAATTTGAAACCTGTGCCCCGTGTTCGTTTTCGGGATGCATTTTTCAGAGCATACTCCTCTGGTATTGAAAAATTCCTTTGGAATGACTTTCATGAAGTCTTCAGTGGTATGACGTCGTGTGGCGAGATCGCTAGCTTCTCGGACGTGCTGGAGACTGTACCGTAACAACCCGTTCTCCTTGGGAGTTTAGCAAGACATGCCTGCTCTACAGGATTTAGGTTCCGAAACATCGCTGGCCCCTACGGCGAATACCCCCTTCCTCTAGAAAATCGTCGACAAAGTGAGCTCCGTGCAGCCTCGCATTATTGTCCATAAAAAAGAAATCCGGATCGGCAGCTCCCCGTTACAACCTCGCATAAGCTTCAAGGACCTCATCCTTATAAGGCTGTGCGGAGACACTGCCTGCATCGAAGGTATGCAACGGTGTACGACCGCCCAACCTGATGCCGTCCCACACAAGGATTCCTGTACCACCTTGTAAGAGGTCGATTTCCCTGGCGTTGGAGGGATGCTAGTGGATTCCACGCTGTCTCCAGTCATCGAGAATCACTTTATCTGGAACTAATCTGGACTCATCAGTGAACCCAATGCTGTTGTGTCCAAGAATGATGTGTTCGGTTCCACGACCAACGGACTCTCTTGTGTGATATGGTCAGTGGGGGACATACTCCTGGTCGCCGGACGTAAAGGGCCTTATCTGCTGGGAGTCTATATACAGTTCGCCTGGAACTTGTTGTTCTAGATGCAGCACTGAGTCACTCTCTAGCCGTCATCTGTGAATGCCGTCGCGCTTTCAATGCCACGTGACGATCCCGTGCATGTGCCGTCGCTCTTGAACGGCCGTGGAGGGCTTCCTGATGATGGTACCCCTTGTTTCGAATGGATGCATTCCATTTTTGTTGCCACTTGCAGCCATCGAGCCACTTGAGACTGCTTCAAGCATGCCGATGGCTTTCCATCTCAGGGAATCGTCTAAAGGGTTATGACAATTCGCACAGAGATCAGTCAATCTTGGGGAGTTTATAGAGAATCTATGCTCACTTCTACCCAGACCTGGGTGTATATAATTTGAAGTGGCACTCTATCTGAATTTGAAACAAACACAGTTTATACATGAAACAATGTTTATTGAATTCGTTGCACATATAATTGGCTTTTACAGCAATAAGCATGCGTACTACTTGTACGGAATGTATAAACACAGCTTTCAAGAACAATATATTTTTATACTCACGAACAGTAAGTCAAACCAGCAGTACTGCCATGTAAACTTCTGGCCCGCTAAGCACTAGCGCAGGATAACACCTTTTCAACCTTAACAACCTCCCCTCTCTCATTAATGACGCTGCGTGGTATTTATACTAAGCGCGTATGCCGAAATTAGCATATCTGAAGCAGCTTCTTTAATTCATTCATTCAAAAGTTCGATTCTTGTGAATCGAATCTTGTGTATACCTTACACTGGCCTCCCTCGAAAAAAAAATTAGGTAACTGAGGTCTGAACGGCTTCAGTTAACTAATTGAAAACGCGTGCTGGTCTGACTTTTTACATAATGGGTGGCAAAGTCAAAAAAACCTTCCACACGTTGTGTGGGGGAAAAACGCCACTACCATTTTACAAAACTAACCCTGAAGGGTCCAGGTGACACCATCAAACAGTGGATTTGCAGAGTTGCGGATACTGGGCTGCCAACTGCGCCCTAAAATATCTATTTTAATTAAAAGTGACAACACAATTGCACAGCATGACATTTCTTTACTGTATCTGCTCTCCCCCAATTTATAATGTACATGTGTTATATTTTGTGAAGTTAGTACATTAGTGGTTAATTGGTATATTGTGCAGTATGTATTTTTTTCCTAGTCACTACATGTCCCCTTCAAAAATTTATAAAACAACAGTATGTCTTTTTTTTTTTCAGTGCCTCACCACTTCCCCTCAAAATGTTTACAGTATATACACTGGGGGAACTGCAAACCAATTTGGTTCGGTTTTATTAAAGGGTGGGAGTTAGAATAAGAAAGTTGATACAAGACTTGTTCCTCATGAATGCAGCAACTTCCCTGCACCAGTTTGTCCAATCCGTGGAACCTCTCTTGATGGTCGCAGTCCTAGTAAAGGGGTTCGTTGACCGTGTGGGCATCCTTCGTGCAGCAGGTCGTTGGTCCTGAGGCGCTGGTCCGGCTTGACGATGGACAGGAGGTCTCTTGGGAGGAGGCCAACCTTGCTGGGCGGCAGAAATCTTCCGTTTCCTGTACTTATGCAAAGGAACTTTAAAATTGTCATTCTTCCTTTTGATAACCTTGTGTACCTTATCAGCGACGCATTCATCCTTTGATGGAGTTTTTGTAATGCACACTTTACCTTTCTTCGTACTTTTGCTTGTATCGGTATTAGATTTTAATGCAGATTCTATTTTGTCAAATTTATACGCCGCACCAACGTGTTTAGTTACTGGCTTTATCTCTCTACTTGTGTCATGTTTTTCAACAAACTGACTCTGTTTTTGGTATTGGTGCTTATGCGACTTCTTGTTTACCGCCTTAATTACTTCAGTATTAGCAGTTTTAATGCTGGAACCTGAAGACGCTTTTTCACGTTTTTTATCCCCCTTAACTTTAGTTTTATCCTCTTTTGACGAAAAAGTCTCTTTGAAACTTGAGATATCAGAATCGTTATCATTTAAATTCTTTAACACTGCTTCAGTTTTAGGAAGATTAAGCTTTTCGTACTGGTGCGTTTTAATGCAACCTGCGTCTATAACTTCCGAAGCATCAGCTAAACTACTTACAGTATAACTCTGTGTCAACTTTTCATCCTGACTCTCAGTATGGTTTTCATGTACTTTATTTAAAACCATATTATCAACCTGGCCTACAGCATCCTCATTCGGATGGAAACTTGAAATAATATCATCATTACCTAGCGAGTTCCTAATATCGTTTAAAGAATTTTTATTGTCGTCAACTAATAAGTATTCACTAACTTCCGTAACGCATACTTCGTCATCTACTAAATACGTCATCTACCTTCATTAACAGATGTGTGAATATCATCTAAAATATCAGGTATAGCATCAATAATATCAGGTATAGCATTAATAATATCAGGTATAGCATTAATAGAAGTGTCCGATGATTTATTTTCTAAACCACTAGCATTAGTATCAGCCCTATTTTCAGAAATTTGTACTGGAATTACCGCATTATTCCAGCTAGACTCACTTTCTTTATAAGCCACAAAAATACCCTGACTTTCACTATTCTCAAAATAATGATTACTGCTCGGACAAAATAATACATTTGACCAAACAGTTTCAACAGGTTGAACCATATCATGTGAATCAACTTGCCAGTGCAAGTAAGGTGCTTGCATATTATTTACTTTAAGTGAACTAATTTCATTATAACGCCGTGCGCTTCTATTATTTTGCCTGCGGTACTGCTTACGCTGCTGGTTTGAAACTCGCGAAAAATTTTGGCGCGGTTGTATAAAACTTCTTGTACCTGAATGAGGGTACGGGGTAGCGAAGAAATGCCTATTGTCATGTTTAGCTAAAGCTTGAAGGAGGGTAACCTTGCTTGTAATTGTTTGATTATCTAAAAAATCTTGAACACTTGGCTTCAAACGTTGGATAACTATTTGTAAGATTACCGCTTCCGTCACCCCTTCTAAATATTCCTCACACTTGGAAATCTTTTCCGTAGCAAAATCTAACGCAGACTGACCTTCACGTTGCCTTAGCGAATAAATTTCCGCTTCAATTTCACTTTGATTAAAGGTCTTTGGAAAAACGCTAAGAAACTGTTGCTTGAATGACAAATAGTCAAAAATCAGATTACTGCTTTGCATACACGTGTACCACTGATATGCACTACCTCTTAAAGCGGCTAGAGCAATTTTAAGTTTATCCCCCTCTGGGGTGCATTGTTGCTGAAAGTAATGCTCAATTTTCTTTAGGAATTGGCTTGAGGGGCCGCCATTGAAGGTGGCTTCGAATGGCGCAATTTGCTGAACCATAATTACCCGAGGAAAATTTCCAGCAGAATTTTGTTCTACAACACTCATTTTTTAAATAGTATATAAGTACTTGCAACAATTTTATCAATATAAGTACACAGTACACAGTTTTTAATTTCAATTATGTTGTTCGTTACAAATTTAACGCTAACTACCAGGGTATATATAATTTCGGGCGCCAGTATAGAGAATCTATGCTCACTTCTACCCAGACCTGGGTATATATAATTTGAAGTGGCACTCTATCTGAATTTGAAACAAACACAGTTTATACATGAAACAATGTTTATTGAATTCGTTGCACATATAATTGGCTTTTACAGCAATAAGCATGCGTACTACTTGTACGGAATGTATAAACACAGCTTTCAAGAACAATATATTTTTATACTCACGAACAGTAAGTCAAACCAGCAGTACTGCCATGTAAACTTCTGGCCCGCTAAGCACTAGCGCAGGATAACACCTTTTCAACCTTAACAACCTCCCCTCTCTCATTAATGACGCTGCGTGGTATTTATACTAAGCGCGTATGCCGAAATTAGCATATCTGAAGCAGCTTCTTTAATTCATTCATTCAAAAGTTCGATTCTTGTGAATCGAATCTTGTGTATACCTTACAAGTTTTAATGCAAGATTCGCAACTCTGCAGACACAAAATCCCATGTGCTGAAACAGTCACTTTCACGTTCTGTTACCAAACGTACGATGAATACCGTTGAATATATATATATATATATATATATATATATCTATATATATATATATATATATATATATATATATATATATATATATATATACATATATATATATACATATATATATATACATATATATATATATATATATATATATATATATATATATATATATATATATACATATATATATACATATATATATATATATATATATATATATATATATATATATATATATACATATATATATATATACATATATATATATATACACACATATATATATACATATATATATATACATATATATATATACATATATATATATATATATATATATATATATATATATATATATATATATATACACCGTTGAATATATATATATATGTGTGTGTGTGTGTGTGTATAACGATTAGGACTCATGCAAAGCGTCACTTTTGCAGCATGATATAAAGAGCGTGTCAAATACGAAGTTAATGTGTTGAGAGTTAAGTAATATGGAATACGGACTGGCCCAAAATTTCGATTTTGAAGTAAAATTAATTCCTTTTAATTTACCTAAGAATTAACAATTTTAGAATTATGTTAAAATGGAATACGAACTTGCTCAGTTTCCATTTTGAAGAGAACATAATTCGTATTAATAGCTCAAGAATTAATAATTTTAGAATTATGTTAAAAGGGAATACGAATTGGTCCATTGTTTCCCTTTTGAAGTAAAATTGATTCATTTTAATTGCTGAAGAATCAATCATTTAAGAATTATGTTAAAAGGGAATATGTGCTGACCCATAGTTTCCATTTTGAAGATAAATTAATAAGATTTATTAGCCTAACAATTCATAATTTGAAAAATAAGCGAGTTCAAATGGAATACGAACTCGATCGAAGTTTTTATTTGGAAAAGGAATAAATTGGTATAAATATAGCCTGAAAATTATCTAAGTTTTTGAAAAAAGGGAATTCAACTGGAATACATATTTGTCGGACTTTCTATTTCATGGAGAAATTAATTCGTCTCAATAATGCATAGAGATTTAATTAATAGTATTAAAGGAGAATGCAAACTGCCTTGTAGTATCGAACTTGAAAATAGTTTAATTCTTTCTATTAACCTAAAAATGATTTCATTGAAAGGAAAAGCGAGTAAAAATTGAATACAACCTGGCTCATAGTTTCAATTGTGAAGATATATTAATTCGCTTTATTAGCCTAAGAAATGATTAATTTGATAGAAAAACGAGTAAAAATGGAATAGAATTTAGCCCATACTTTCAATTATGAAAAATCAACTAGTTTCAATAAAACGTAACCTTTAATTAATTTGAAAAGTAGACGAGTTGAAATGGAATATGACCTGGCACAAAGGTTCGATTTTGAAGAGGAATTGATTCGTTTTAATAGAATTAAAATTTATCAGAATAAATGATATGCTTATAAAAATGGAATACAACCTGGCAGATAAATTCCATTTGAAGAGAAAATAATTCGCTTTAATAACCTAAGAATTAATCAACAAATAAGCGAGTTGCAGTGGTATACGAATTAATCTATAGTTTTGATTTTAAAGAGAATTAATTCGTTTCAATAACAAAAGAATTCATTTTAAAATAAGCGAGTTAAAGTGGTTTACGAACTAGTCCAAACTTCAATTTTGACAAGAAATTAATTCGTTTTAATAGCCTAAGAATTAATTTAAAAATAAGCCTGTTAAAGTTATAAACGAATTAGTCCATTTTTCAGTTTTGATGAGAAATTAATTAATTTCAGTTTTGAAAAGAAAATAGTTTTTTTTCATTACCTAAGAATTAATTAAGAAATAAGCGAGTTAAATTGGTACACGAGCTAGTCCATAGTTTCGATTTTGAAGAGAAATTAATTCCTTTTAATAGCCTAAGAATTAATTTAAAATTTTGGGAGTTTGGTTTGGTTTTGAGCGCTACGGTCATTTTTTGCTACACTAGAAAATTTAGAGAGTAAAATTTGTAAATGAATTAGGCCATAGCTTCAGTTTCGAAGAGAAAATAATTCGTTTTCATTACCTAAGAATTAATTAATTAATCAATAAGAAAGTTAAAGTGGTACACGAGCTAGTCCATAGTTTCGATTTTGAATTTAAAAAAGGCGAGTTAAAAATACAATCTGGCTCGAACTCTCGATTTTTTAATTCATTCGTTTCAATATAGTCTAACAATTAATTATTTTTAATTTAAGGGAATTAAACTGGAATACACAGTTTAATTCACTTGACTATTAACTTAACAGTCCCTTTTATTTCTGTAATTTCCATAAGTTTAATAAAAAATTATATAAAAACATTCCATACATATATAAACACACACACACACACTTTAATTCTTTTTTGCTCCATTTTGCGGTGAGACTGTCAGATAAAACGAAACAACGTTTGAAGAGGCGCTGAAGCACCCTTTACGGCAACCCCAGCGAGAAGGTGATTATGACGTCATGCGCAACGGAGGATGGGCCGCGGTCGCTCGCAATAGAGGAAAGGCGGGAAATATATCGCGTCCTTACTAATTGACAGAGGAGGAACCGACACCGTGCTTTTATCGCCTTCATCGAACTACTCTGTCGTTTCACGGGATGGAGGAAATTTCGGAATTAGAACACTCTTTCAGATTCCAATTTTCGTACAATGCGCGTGCGCGACACACACACACACACCCGCATATACATACATACATACATACATACATACATATATATATATATATATATATATATATATATATATATATATATATATATATATATATATATATATATATATATATACATATATATATATATATATATATATATATATACATATATATACATATATATATATATATATATATATATATATATATATATATATATATATATATATATATATATATATATATATATATATATATATGCTGGGTGGTTATGCCGATTAAAGGTTTTAAATATTAAAGTTAAAATATTAACAGGGTTTGATTACTGATTACTACTTACTCATTACCCATTACTAATTACCCAGGTTCGTTTTTTATCCAGCATGTAAACACTGTAGAAAAGATAGACACAACTTAAATGTTTTATAAATGATGAGGACCAATATTTTCAAATTAACAACAAATATTTATTACACAACTAAACAGTTAAATTATACAGTATTAAAATGATTATTCTTCTCATAGCTACATGAATAATTAATAATCTGCTAAAATGATTAATATTCTTAAATATTAATTGGGTCCTCACCGAATTAAAATAGAAAGGTACGTGTCATTTAAGGGATATTTAATTTAATTTTATAAAATACTACTGTACTGTCTGTAGGAGTTAATTACCTAGAAGCAATGGATGCATGCATGGGTTGGAACAAGCAAGGAATACAACGCATTGACCTTAAACATACATTTATTTGATAACCCAAATTTCAATTAATTTGTCAGAGCTATTAATATTACAACCAGTTTCATATTAACAATTTTGACATACGATACCCAGAAGCAGAGGCAAACTGTAGAGTCAAATATGATTTTTAGAGTCTATCGGGGAGGCACTTACTATAACGGATGTATGCAGCGGTGGTCGTAGCATCGGCGACCGGGACCCAGTATCATCTCCAGTGTAGGAACACCTTGGCGGGATATTCGCACTTCTCCACGGCTATGGGGCAGACGAGAGCCTCCGACATCTAACTCTCAGGAACCCAATTTAAAATCCGTCTCTCTCTTTTTTTCTTCCTTCCGTCCTTAGCGAAGCTGTTGTCCGTTTACAGGGGGGCCATTCTGGCACGCCCCTCACTTTCATTGGGCAGTGGGCTGTTTCTCTTTCTGTGGTTCCTATCTCTAATTGGTTCTTTATTATACCGCCTCTGTCGCCTCTGTCCATAGTCTATGTAGTACCTCCCCCCCACATACGTTTGTTTTTTAAAACAACTTTGATTCTTCTCATCTGACGTTTTTACTGTGGGCCATAAAATAACGACTTTCCATCTTGTAAAATTTAAACTTCAGATCGCTATCACTGGCCACACCGACAGCTATTCTTCTATTTTTTTATTGGTTTACAATCCTGTATTTATCCCTGCCTCTGCATCCTTTATAATACATTCTTTATTGTCCACACACCGTGGGGAATTATACCATTTTCACTTCTACACTGTCCTTCAACCGAAAAAGTAAAGACTGACTTATCCCAAATATCGGCTAGCTAAGATGACATCACGGCTTCAATATCGGTGCAGGGTGGACTCGAGAGTACCACCACAGGGCAAGCCCGTAGGCTATTCGCCCTCTGCACACCTCTCTCTCCTCAATCTCTCTGAACCCTCTCTATATCTAAAAATCACATTTCTACCTCTTAATATTCATCTCAACTTTTTTTGCTTATATGTTTCCACCTTCCAATCACAATATTTTCTTCTCCATATAAACTCCACCTACGTCTTAAAACCCTTTTCTAGTGGCCATAATATTTCTCTTTTATTAAAATCAAACTTCTCATTGGACCTATATTTTCTTTTTCCTACACCCCGTCTCTACCTTCATCTTTCTTTATATTTTATTTTCTAACACCTGGTCAGTCCTATAACATTTTCCCCTTTCTATGACCCGACAGTACTGCTACCGTTGCGTAAATTTCTATATAATCCTTTCAAACACCTTTTATTCCACCACTGAGAGTGGAGCAGGCCTTTTAACTAACCGTGATTCTAACTTCACTACAAATATTCTCCTTATGTGAGCGGGTCCTTTTTAACTTCATCCCCTCCTTTCACCGTGGCGCGAATACCATTCAACACATCCCTTCCATTACTAGAAATATCCCCATCTCTACGCAACTCTTATGGGAGCGGTCGGTTATTTAGTCAAAGGCTGCTATTTTCCAACGCTTTTTCAATCTTCACCATAAATATATTTTTATTGCGTACATTTCCTTTTCTAACAATCTTTTAAACTTATGTAAAAGGCCTTTTCTTATGCTGACCACTATAACCGGACAAATCCTGAATCTACCCTTCCTCTGCGTATACAATTTTTAGAGCTGACCCTTTTCTTATTTCTTATTCTTTTCACTACGTTTTACAATGCATAAAGAATCTTAAACATGACTTGCAGCTGTTGATTCTCCTAGAAACCCTTTGCTGGCTTAAAGAGCCAGCATATATATACATATATATATATATACACACACATATATATATATATATATATATATATATATATATATATATATATATATATATATATATATACATATATATATATATATATATATATATATATATATATATATATATATATATATATATATATATATACATATATATATATATATATATATATATACATATATATATATATATATACATATATATATATATATATATATATATATATATATACAGTGCTAGATTTCTAGAAATAGAGGTGTCTGGGGTGTATAAGTGTGTGTGTGTGGGGGGGGGGGGTATTCCTAATTATTGGCCTGAAAAAAGAAATCTTTTGTTATACAAAAACTTGAACATTTTATTTAATTCCAAATTTTATTTTGCAAGACAAGTTCAAAAAATGTTGATGAATTTAAATACCTTGGCACTATAATTAATGACAAAAATAAACTAAGAACATAAATTGATAACAGAATCAAAATGACTAATAAATGCTTCTTTGGGCCGAGAAGATAATTGAGATCTAATCTCGCAAAACTAAATTAAGAATTTATAAGACACTAATACTACCTGTCTTACTTTACGCAAGTGAAACATGGACCTTGAGCAGAGACACGCAGCGCTCACTGGACATGTTTGAGAGAAAAATCAGGAAGAAGGACGTTGGAGAACCAGGTATAATTTTGAACTGTATAGGCTTTATAGGCAATCACAAGTACAAAAGTCTTCCGTAGTAAGAGATTAAGATGGCTTGGCCATGTTTGGAGAAGCTCGGAAGATAATCCCTCTAAGATCTTGACATTTAAAAAACCTGATGGATACCGAGCTAGAGGTAGACCACCGACTACATGGTTTAATGACATTGAAAACGACTTAAAAACTTTGAAAATTGAAAATTGAAGAGGAGTCGTCGCAGATGTAGAAGACGCTGGAATGAGCGCGTGGTTGAGGCAGCCAGGGCCTGTAAGGGCTGTTGTGCTTGTGCTTGTGAAGAAGAAGAAGACAAGTACAAAAATGTGTTGTAGAAAAGTAATAAAAGCAGTAAGAAAGCACAGTTTCATGATTGTTTAAGTTTTGTGACCATCCTAAAAGATTGTCCAAAACTTCAACATGTTTTCATCATACTGTACATCTTGTCTCTTGACCTCTCCTTACTCTTGTCGGCTAATGCTGAATGGTGTCCAGACACATGCCAAGAGTCAACATACTTAGTTGGGTTAAAGAGCCGAAGAGGAGGGCCATTGATCTTTACAAACAACGGGCCAAAAACTGTTGCAATATTCAGTGATGATCTCAATGGTGTGATAATGGGGTTCATCTGTGAGAAACCTCTTTCACATTCACTCGACGACATGGCTATCGAATTGATTGACTGTTTCAACGGGATGAGACTTTCCGGGAACACTCTGAAGTGGAGATACTCTCGGAATCCTGTAGTTAGTTGCCTTTCGTTAAGTTTGAACTTGGGGGCAGGTTTCCGCATTTCATTTTCCCCAAACGTTATTGGGACATTTTGTGGCCAGTTTTTTTCATCCATTACTTTGATGGTGTCAGCAAGCTTAAAATATTTTTCACTGAGCAGTATTGTTTCAATAGACTTTTTAAAGTGCCTCGTAAAACTTTTCGGAGTTCAAAGGCTGGTTGTTTTTCCTACCTTCTTTTTCGTGGAGAGGAACTCCGAAAAAGACAAGTTGTTTACTGCTTCTTGAGCCATCGATGAGTAAAATCCTGGAACTGATTTTTTCCTAAAACAAAGAAGCTGTAATTTTTAACTTTTTGTTAGCATAGCTTAGATCAACGTTGCGATGTTGCAAAGCTTCACTTAACTCTGAGAGCTCTTGCAATGCATCAGCCATCAAGCCAAGGTCTAAAATTAAATTAGTTTCAGTAATCCTTTTGAGGAGGCCTTCAAGCGTACTTTTTTCTTTGCTGTCTCTGGTTGGGTCATTTGAAGCTTCTTTAAAGTGATGGACTAGTGCTTCATAAGACCTCCAAACGGCTGACACAGATCTGAAACTAGACGCAACCCAAGGTGTGCTCAAAATGCTTCCGATTTTTAAAAGTTCTGTCTCTAGTAAACTTACACAGGTTCGCAGTTCCCTTGCTGTTCTTTGGTGAAGCATGATACACACCATACAGTTTGTCGATGAAGGATTTAAATCTATCAACTCCTGAAACTGACTGAACTACATCAGACACTTAAAGCTCAAGTCTGTGGTTAGCACAGTGCCGAACAATAACAGAAGGGAATTTTACACAAAATAATGCCCCAACACCTTTGTTTTTACCAATTATAGTAGCAGCGCCGTCATATGTTAAGCTTGTTAAGTTTTTACTTAAAAACGTCTCAGTTATTCCATTAGAGTGAAAACAGTTAATCAAAGACTCAAATACCGCCTTAACAGTAAAACCAACAAGTCCTACTAAATCTAAAAAGACGTTGGTAGAACCACACATGCCAGTTTTAGGCAAAGAACAACGAACGTAAACAATCAAACTTGAGTTGTTACTAAGGGAAGTTGACTCATCAATTATCAGGCCAATTATCGTGTCATTCTTCATTATTTTATTAACAAATATTTTCTTCATTTCTTTAATTATGTGCAAAGAAATGTTAGTACAGGCTTTGAATGAATGTAGAATGCGACCCATGTAATCCCCATTAAGTTCTTGCAAATAAATTTCTGTTTAAAAATTGTGAAAGGACTCATTTTCTTTAACAATCTTACATGCAGTACGAAATATATTTTCAGTAGCTTGTTTTTCGTAAGCACGCTGCTTCAAAACAACTTTCTCCAATACTTCATTTTTACCTTCACATAAAATTTTGTCAGTTGCTCTATGACCAGCACTTTCTTTGTGTTTATAGATTTTTTTTCCTTAACGAAGTTTGTTTTTTTCTTCAGTGTCGCCGTAGCTACTTACATCACAACTTGTCCACGCTTTTGAAATTTTCATACTGTTTTTTTTATGGACAGATAAAAACTCAACCTTTTCACAAGCACTGCATCCTAACGTTCCAGTTTTATCAAACAACCAGTGATATTTTTGGCAAAACTCGTTTTTTTGCGAGTTAGTCTAGCAATGTGGCAAGACACTGTTGCACTCAGCAGGTGTATCTTTTTCTTTAGGGTATTCTACATTAGAGTCAAGCTTTTCAGAAGACATTGTTTCGCTTGCAGTGTTAGAGGACGGTTGCGAACTTAGGCTTTTCATTTCGCCGTCATCGTCATTAACTACTTTGTCATCACTGGTATCGTCCCAACTAATGCTGTGCTTGAGTCTTTTACTGTCACCCGAAAGCGAGAAAATATCGGTTAGTTTTTGCTCATTTCACTTCACAATCTCACACAGACTTGACACTGCTCAAACGCAACTAACCTCAACAACACAACATGGAAGAAGGGTAGCTGCCTCGTGGAGGTCGATTCTCGAAATGAGGGGTCGGGGCTAATCAATACCTCATTTGCAAACCCGCGAAAAGTCAGTGCAGTCCGCAAAAATTTGTCAGACTACCGTCCCGTCAGCCGGCCAAGGTCAAGCCACAATACCACCGCATCAGTGAAATAGTCGCAGATCGCTGTACTCAATAGTAACGCTCAACAAACTACCCTAGCCTCACATCATAATCGATCGTTACGACCTGCGAATGGTTCTTTTACGTGAAGTGTAAAGAGTAGTAGGTCAGGCTCACTCACTAACAACACAGTAATTTGGGATTAAATAAATGTTTTAAACTGTCGTAATTTTTTTTCTTAAAGAGAGGTACAGGAACGCCGTTCCGGCGCGTTCCGCCTCAAATCTAGCCCTGTATATATATATATATATATATATATATATATATATATATATATATATATATATATATATATATATATATATATATATACAGTGGAGTCCCGATAATGCGAACTACGGTAATCCGAAAGTCCGCTTAATCCGAAGCCAAAGTCAAAAAGAACTAAGGTTACAATAAAACGACAGTGATACTAAGTAATATAAAGTATATTTCTGAAAATTACAAGAAAATTGAAAGTTAGACAATGTACTGAAATAATTATTACTGAACTGCATTGGTTTTAAAAAAATCTGTTAATTTAAAAAAATTTTTTTTTTTTGTCGAAGAATACCCCTCCCTGGAAGCCAAATTACGCAAGCGCGTCATAAAAATAGTGTCCGTTGGGGTCGCGACGTAGTGTTGCTCTACGTAGCGTAGGGCAACATTAAATGCAGCCTCTGCGTCCTAGTGGAATAAATACCCTCTGCTCGCTGTCACCGTCTGCTTCACCTTCACTCTTGTTTGAGACGTTGACAGGTTCTTTCAAAACCATTTCAACAATCTGTTGATCGTCTAAAATCGATGATGTTGATCGTCGGCTCGCAAACACTCCTCCACCACATCATTTTCATTTGTATCCTCGCAGTCAGGAATATTTTGTAAGAGCTCTCGTACCTGTACAACACTGGTTCTGTCTGCCTCTTGATTTGGGTTGTCTATGAAAGTTAGACTGTGCCAAAGTTTGTTCCAGGATTTTTTTCAACAGTAGCTCACTTACAGATTTCCATGATTCTGCTACCTAGTAAATGGCACCTTAAATGTTTATCATCTTGAGCTTTTCAATCAATGATAGTGTTTCGTCTTCATCTTTGAGTATTCGTTCCAGCAACTTTTTCCTGAACGATAGTTTGAGATGCTGCAATACATTTTGATCCATGGGTTGAAGCAAGGGGGTCACGTTTAGTAGTAGGTAGAAAGACGGCTTTAAAATTTCCCCTAACTAACTCGCCTAACTCTGTACTAGGCAGCGTTCTGCTCTCTTATCACCCATTTTTAGGAAGACGGCCTAAAAATTTCCCCAAACTAACTCGCCCTGCTAACTAACTCGCCTAACACTGTACTAGGCAGCATTCCGCTCTCTTATCACCAATTTCGTTCCGAGATTTGGTTATGTTTAGACAGACCTTATAAAATAAACTGTGAAATCACACGTAATATGTAATATTTATGTAATCACACGTTATTAAGTAATTTAAGTTTATTTTAAGAAGAATTTCCCTTAATCCAAAATATTCGCTAATTCGAAAGGGGTCTGGTCCCAATCATTTCGGATTATAGGGACTCCACTGTATATATAAATATATATATAAGACAAAGCTGAAAGTGAAAAACCAGTATAAGCTCTAAAACTACTTGCAGCCAGGAACTAAAACATGGAAAGATAAATATTAAATTGGTTTTAGACAGCATCTCTTCGTCAGCGGTGCCGATACTGTCTAAAAAACAATGGATTGTTTCTGATAAATATGATCTATTCAATAAACATACTTAGACACCGTACAATCTATAAGAAACAGAAGAATTGAATAAATAGTTGCTTAATCATAGAACACCAAGCCTGGTGCTAGACAAAGTGGAAATATATACATATATATATATATATATATATATATATATATATATGTGTGTGTGTGTGTGTGTGTGTGTGTGTATAGTGCCGTAACTAGGCACTGGCAACAAGGGCACCCGCCCAGGATCCTCTTGGAAGTGGGCCCCAAAATGCTGTATTTGTTTCATTACTTTCCCAAACCTTATTAATTAAAGGGCCCAATTGTATGCAAATTCTTGCTTAGGGAACAGGAATGGCTTGCTTGAACAGGAATGGCTAGTTACGGCAGTATATATATATATATATATATATATATATATATTGATGAAATTTGAAATTTTTCTAGACGTTTAAGAATAGAAAATTATTTTATTAACAGCACGGACAAAGAGAGAAGAAAAAAATACTCTGTACAGCCAGGAGGCACTAAAAGATGACCAGCCGACTATCGATTACTCGGACAGCTACAGATGAGCGGGAACGCCCCCTCACCCACACCCTCATCCTTATTGAAAGTCTGCTGCCTCCCGTTTTTTATCGTCTGCCCCACACCGGGAAGTTGTTGGCGCGCGAAAAAAGGGTCCGTGATCGGAATGCCGGATCGGGGCTGAGTGTCCGGCCGATAAACGGGGGGAATGCGTGCGTGTAGTCTCAGAACAGCTCAACTCGGTTTAACGCGTTCCGCCGGATAAAGAAGAATTATCGCCCGATCCGAATGTTTACACTCCGCGGGAGAGATACAATGAATGTGTGGACATTACCTTATTGTCCGAGATAATTCGGCCAGTGGTCAAAGAAAACACACACACTTGATATCTGCAAAGAAATGAGCGGGTGGGGGGGGGGTGTCTGTAAATGTCATGAAGCCAATTTTTATGGATAGAAATCAGTATTTGGAACTTTAGCGAACTCTAGCGTCCGTGAGATGAAATGTGCATCACTGAAAAAGCAGCGCGTCTACAAAATAGGACCTAGGCAGCCGTATTAATTGCCCCAAACTTCACAGTCAAGAAGCTTCCAGGGGCTGCCAAGCTGATGGGCCGAAATTGCATTTAACCTTTTCCTTACGGGGTGGGATAGCATGTTAAGCAACACCACAGACATATATATATATATATACACACTCATGGACAAAAAAATTAGCGCACCAAGAAATAGTTGCCGGATCGTAACGAAACTTGCAATGAAGGACCATGTCGGGGAGATATGCAAATGATTAGAAATGCAGCGTGATTGCGCATTACGTATAGCCGGTAGAGGGCGTTGAACATCGTACTCTGTGGAGTATAAAACAGGTAACCAAAGCTTGTTTGAGTGTGCTGAATCATTTACAAAGGAAGAGCTGAGATAGACATGCCATTACGCCGTGTTCGAAGACAATATAAGCAGTTGTCGCAGTTTGAGAGAGGGAGAATCGTCGGGATGACGGAAGCTGGGTGTTCAACTAGGCGAGTAGCTCGTCAATTAGGCCGCTCCGATTGTATTGTGGGGAGGTGTTGGGACCAGTGGACCCGAGAGATGTCATGTACACGAAGACCAGGCTCAGGACGCCCTCGACAGACCAGTCTTCGAGAAGACCGCCACATCGTAAGAAATGCACGCGTACAGTCAACTGCTTCATCGGCAACCATCCAGGCACAGGTAGCACCTTCACTAGGGGCCTCTGTGTCTTCTCGAACCATACGAAGGCGCCTGGCTGAAGGACAGTTGGTATCGCGGAGCCCATTACGTGTGCTGCCCTTGACTTCCACCCATCGACGCCTCCGTTTGGAGTTTTGCCGCGCACGAGGAAACTGGACTGCAGCGGAATGGAACCAGGTCGTCTTTAGCGACGAATCCAGATTCAATCTCGGCAGTGATGACAATCGTGTTCGTGTGTGGAGAACCTGTAGTGAACGCTTCAATCCTGCCTTTTCTGTACAGCGACACATCGCTCCCACAGCTGGTGTGATGGTATGGGGTGCCATTGCCTACAATACACGGTCACCCCTAGTATTGTTCCGTGGCACCATGACATCCCAGCGGTATGTTCATGAAATCCTGCAACCACATGTGTTGCCACTCATGCAACGGCTCCCGGGAGCCATTTTTCAACAAGACAATGCTCGGCCTCATACGGCAAGGGTGTCACAAGACTGTCTCCGCACTGTTACTACCCTTCCTCGGCCTGCCCGATCCCCAGATTTGTCTCCAATCGAGCATATCTGGGATCATTTGGGACGACGAGTTGGGCATCCCACGAGTTTGAACGAACTAGAGGCAAGGTTGCAGCAAATATGAAACGAAATGTCTCAAGACATCATACAGAACTTGCATGACTCAATGCCCGATCGTATCGCATCGTGCATTAGTGCTAGAGGGGATCCAACGGAGTATTAACTCCTCCGTTCTTTTGCCTTTTTCTCTGAAATAAATTATCCATTTTCTTTGATTTTCTTATCATTTACTTATATCAAAGTAGTCATTACGTATGTAAAATTTCGTTTCATTTTGACGACTCATTCTTGGTGCGCTAATTTTTTTGTCCATGAGTGTATATATATATATATATATATATGTATATATGTATGTATATATGTATGTATGTATATATGTATGTATATATATGTATATATGTATATATATGTATATATGTATATATGTATATATATGCATATATATATATATATATATATATATATGTATATATATATATATATATATATATATATATATATATATATATATATATATATATATATATACATATATACACACATATATATATATATATACATATATATAGATAGATAGATAGATAGATAGATACATACATACACACACACACACACAAACATATATATATATATATATATATATATACATTCATATATACATACATACATATATATGGATATATATATATTTTGAAAGAATATATATTCATTGAAAAATTTTAATTATTACAAAAACATAAAAATTTTAAAAATGACCGAACATAAAAAAAAAAACAGAAAATTAAATAAATTTGAATATAATTTATTTTGTAGTAAAAATGTGTCAGTCATTCTTCGAGCCGTATGCCACTGCTCTGGAGCATGTTGTAAGGACTTAAGTAAAAGACAGACACCCTTTTTTTGGTATTTTATGCTTTAATTGCTTTTCTCGACTAAATACAGGCTATTTACAATATATAGGGGAAACTCTTGTACCTAGGGCCGGCTATTTTCAAATGGCAGTATCTTTACTTATAACTAACTTACAATAATAAATATAGTTTATATACATTACTTGCTTGTAAAAATCACATAAATAAAATAAAATTAAATAAAATCACATAATAAAAAATCACATAAAGTGTAGAAAAAAAAACACTTTGTAAACGATATTGAAAATTTAAAAAAGATTACAAATGGCCCTAGGTACAATAACACTATTGTATCTAGGGCCAGTGATTTCCAAATTTGAAATAGTTGTTTACAATAAAATAAAAAAAAACAATTTGTATGCATTATTTCTTTCATGCACAACTTCTAAAATCTTCGTAAGGAAGAAATGTTAATTGTAGGCAATGTCTTAAAGGAAGAAATGTTTATTATTTCATCACTTTCTAACGTATGTTTTTTCTCCATTGTCTTCTTAATGATCCCACATCAATTTTCTATTTCAAACACAGATTTCGTAACCTTTTTTAACAATTACTTTTTTCAATATTTGTGCTCGAATTTCATTTTTCTCGGGGGTATCAGTGAGAATTCTACACTTGCCAAGTTTTCGTCCACCTCTTTTCTACCAGAGGCCATGGTACAAGACGAGATTATGGCCCTAGTTACAAGATGTTGTTGTTTTTGGCAAAATGTCTTCTATAGCCAAAGACCTGCAGAAACCAAACTTTGTTTTTACATCATTTTTCCCTTTAATGATTACAACAATTATCCGCTATACATTAAAACATAAGTTCGCACTTACTTTCACAAAATAAGACTTCAAATTGAAGAGAAAAAATTTAGTTTTGATCATCAAATCGAGACTTTCTTTTCCATTTAACTATAGCTTCTTCTTGCTTTCATTAAAAATGGCTGTTGTGATTTGAAACAGTGTTGTCACTCACTCCAGTGAGTAAAAATGCTGTAAAATAATAATTATTTAAATAAAGTATGGTGGTCCTAGGTACACGATAGCCCTAGGTACAAGAGTTTTCCCATAATATATATATATATATATATATATATATATATATATATATATATATATACACTCTTTTAGACCAAAAAAACGATGCACCAAGAAGGGGTAATGCAAATTGCACACAAATTGATATGCATACAGGTTTCGACGGAGAATGCAAAATTTTAAAGTTTGGCGGCTAATGAATGAACATGTGACGCTGCAACGCATCTTCACTGCGCAACTGGCATGATATTGAAGAGGATAAATTTTGATCCCGGGTCATAAATTCCTTGCGAGTTTCATTCCGCGTACTCAGGTAGACAGTAACGATGCCTCGTATACGGGTGCGCGAACAATATGCGCAGATGTCGGCATTTGAGAGAGGACGTGTAGTTGGGCTCAAAGAAGCCGGTGGGTCTAATCGGCGAATCGCTCGACATTTGGATAGGAGCGATGCCACTGTTAGACGATGTCGGCAGGAATGGGTGAACCACGGCCGAACACAGCGTTGTGGCAATTTCCCCCCCTCGAGGCGAGTAGGAACACCATTAAAATCGCCGCTAGCCGTGAGCCGATGCTAAAGAATGGCAGACCCCGCGGGTGGAAGAGGACCACAATAGGCACCTCTTCGGGACGCATTCCTGGGATGAAAAGAGGAGACAGTCTGGCGCCATATTTTGACAGTGGCCGACAATGACAGTTTACGCCCTGAAACGAGTTCGCTAATGAGTCAGCGGGTGATGAAGATGTAATAATCGGCATCGTTTTTTGCGCACGGCTAGACGCTCAGCCTATCCGGAGCGAGCTATAGAGAGGAGGCTAGAAAGAATTCCGCCAGGGATCAAGTTTTTAAAAGAAGCCGACGAGGGCTTGAAGACCAGAGTTTTTTGTGCGGAGAGTTTTTCCTTAGAGAGCTTAGGGGTGATACCTGATCTCCTAGCTCCACGCACTTTTAAGTGACTTGTTTTTTTTTGTGAGGCTCTGCCCTCTACGTGAGAAGACCCTTTTTCACCGAGAAAGGTCGGGGGAACCGATCGGAACTTGATCTCCCCAATTGTGATATTTCAGAGAAGCTGCTAGTTTCCAGTGGACGAGTGCGGGCCCTTTTTTTCTGTGACCTGACCAGCGGTTCGTCACCTCGTTTTAGCGACAGTGTGCTCCATCCTTGAGAGACAATCCACGTTTTCTACTCCAACTTCTATGGACTGTTTGTATATATATATTATTCGAGATCGCGGCCTAACCGTCTTTATTAAATAAAACTGAAATCCTCATTATCTTAAAAGTCTCTATTTTAGTAAGCTGTCTACCTTACACGTAACCTGTGACGCTACCTAAGTGTTTGCTTTTGACACAAATCGCAGGAATACGTTACAGCTATACTAATAATAGAAGAATGGTGGCAGCAACGGATGAATCCAGCTTTAGAGAGTGATTTTACAAGACTGTGAGTGTGTGCGCGTACGATAGTTTGAACTTTCAAGAGTGCATAAAAACTGTGACTAGTGTGGAGCCATTCCTACTGAGCCAAGAAAGCCAACATCCCCGATTAGAGAAGCAAGCTTCGAGGACAGGTACTTGTTTTTTCATTCTCTAGAGGCAAATGTGTATTTGAAGTGTTTTTTTAATTATTAACTCTTAAGTTAATTACCCGTCGAGAAAGTCGACAGAATATTTGTGTTTTTTAAATATTAACTCTTAAGTTAATTACCCGTCGAGAAAGTCGACATAATATTTGTGTTTTTTAAATATTAACTCTTAAGTTAATTACCCGTCGAGAAAGTCGACAGAATATTTGTGTGTTTTAATATTAACTCTTAAGTTAATTACCCGTCGAGAAAGTCGACAGAATATTTGTGTTTTTTATAATTAACTCCTTAGTTAAGATAACTCGAGAAATTCGAGAAACGTTTGAGCATCAGCTCGTTAAGTATATTTTATTTTGAGTCCGAGAAATTCGAGACTTGTGGTTTTGTGATCTGGTTTATGAACAAGTCGCGAAGTGTTACAAAATTTAGTAAAGTGTATCTATTGAAAACATAGAAATTTTTGCAAGTGTATGTATGTTATTGTGGGGAAATGTATTAGATGAAATTTTTTCGGAGTAGAATTGTATAACATGTTATTGAACCGAGATTGCATATTGTGTTTTGAGTATTAAGTGTATTTGTGCTAGAAATTAAGAAAAGTGCATTTTTATTATTCTTTATTAACGTATCGTATTAGAGTGTATTATTTTGGAGAATTGGTTTTGGACTAGTGTAATTGGGTTATATTGAGATAGAAAAAATGGCATTTTTAATGACTTATAAGAAGGAAGATCTCCAGGTTCTTTCAGATGATCTAGGGATTGATTTCGAGGATCACGATAGGAAATGTGACCTATACGACAGAATTTTGGCCAGTGCAAGGTATGATGAAGAGAGTGTTAGGGCTCAAATAAAAATCATTAAAGAAGAGCGCGAAAAAACCGAGTTTAGACACTTAGAATTAGAACGCGAAGCTAGACAAAGAGAATTTGAACTGGAAAGGTTGCGGTTGACTCATGCAGCCGAAACCGCCAGCGTAGCTTCGTCCCAGAATGAGAGCGCTAGGCCCGTACGAAATTTCAAAACCCTAATGCAGAAATATGATCCGGATAAGTCGGACATTTCGCTCTTCCTAACTCTTTTCGAACGTCAGGCCCGCAAGGCTCAGGTTGAAGACGGGGAACGAATGATGCATTTGCTTTCATTATTACCCACGGAGATCGCTGAAATAATTATTCGCGAACCCGTTGAGGTAGCAGATGATTACGATCAGGTAAAGAAATTACTTCTGAGCCGTTTTAAGTTAAGTCCGGAGACCTTTAGAGTTAAACTAAATCAACACCAGAGGCGGCCAGGTGCCCTATGGAAAGATTTAATTTTCGAGCTGAGAAATTATTTAGAGGGATGGCTTGAAGGGGTAAGTGTAAAAGATTTTGAAGCCCTTAAGAATCTCATGGTTGCAGACCAGATTAAAAAACGCGTCCCGGCGGAAAGCCGAGAACATTTTTTGGATGAATGGGGAGCTATAGTGGACCCTCACATCTTAGTGAAAAAATTGGACGAATATGAAGCGACAAGGCGCACTATCAGAAAACCCCTTAATTTAAAACCACCAGAGAAAAAGGCGGCGGAGAAACCCAAAATCGCCGAGGAGATAAATGAGGATAAAAAGGGAGACTGGGAAAGGTCTAACTCTTTTAACGGGAGGAGCCAAGGATCAGGTGGGAATAACTGGCGCACACGCGAGTTCGAAAAACGTAAGCCCCCGGCTTGTTATCAGTGTGGGTCGACCGATCATCTGAGACCTCAGTGCCCCGAATTACACAGGCAAACTGCCGAGCGTGTAAACAGTGTAGCTACTGCGGAGATCTTTGAACCAGTGTTCAAGCCATACTTAAGTAAGGCAAAAATAAACGGTATCGAGACCACCATTCTCAGGGACAGTGGTTCGAGTTTTGATCTAGCCCCTATTAAATTAATAAACGCCTCAGATTTTACCGGAGAAAGGGTATGGGTCCGCACAGCCTTAGAAAATGAATTGCGGAGTTTACCGGTCGCTAGAGTGCGAATAGAAAGTGAGAAATATGGGGATCTGCTCACGAAAGCAGCAGTGGTAGGAAAGTCAGTGGGAATGAACCATTACTTAATGGGAAATTATACCCAGGAACTTGTAGAGAGGCTCAAAAGCGAACCCCAGTCCGTGAACGCCATCGTTACGCGAAACCGGTCGCTAGCCATAGTAAGTCGAGGAGAAAAACTAGAAAATTCAATTCCTGCCGTAGGAGTTGAAACCGAAACTGATCAGAGTGAAGAGGGAACGGTCCAGGTCGAGAGCGAATTAGTACTGCCCCCGGGAGAAGGGAGCGCAGAAATGGATTTAGCGGGTGTAAGCTCAGAAATTTTCCGAAAAAAGCAAGAGAGGTGTAAAGAACTAAAGCCCCTCTGGAATAGGGTTAAACATAAAACCACAACTGAATATTTGGTTGAAAAAGGGCTGTTATTTAGAAGATCCACGGATCACAGAGGCAAAGAACGGAGGCAGTTAGTCATTCCTAAATGTCTCCGAGCCAGAATCTTAATTTTGACTCACGAGGGATTACGGGGACATATGGGGGTCCTCAGAACGAAAAAGGAGCTATTGCGTTATTATTATTGGCCCCAGTGCACCAAAGACGCGGAGATGTTCGTAAAATCTTGCGACCCGTGTCAGCGAATAGAGAAAAATAATGCCGGTAACAACCATAGGCTTATGAGGTGGTCTCTAGCTATGCAACCATTTAATTATAAGATTGTTCATAGGCCAGGGTCACAAAATAAACACGCAGACTGTCTCAGTAGAGCAGACTGATATAAAAATAAATTGAATTGAAACATTTTTCATTTTTTTTCGTATTGTAATTGGAATTAATTGTATTGTTTTAAATTAAGAAATTGTGATAAGATAAAGTTTTCTTTTTAGTTGAACCTCTAAACCTAAGATAGTGTTGTAAATATGAATGTTTTTTTTTGTGTTTCTGTAAATATAAATGACATTTAATGTTTTAATTGAGGTATTGTGTTAGAGTAAAATGTTTTTTATTGTAAATTAAGTGTAACATGAATAAGTAAACTTAACCTAGAAGTTGATGCATAAATTAAAATTGTTAGGAATGCCTCTGGAGATGGAATACAAGTAAGATACCTGTACCTAACCCTTGATTTTCAGATTTTGCAGAACCGCAAAATCTCTTCAAAGGGGGGAGGGGCTGTGGCAATTTCCCCCCCTCGAGGCGAGTAGGAACACCATTAAAATCGCCGCTAGCCGTGAGCCGATGCTAAAGAATGGCAGACCCCGCGGGTGGAAGAGGACCACAATAGGCACCTCTTCGGGACGCATTCCTGGGATGAAAAGAGGAGACAGTCTGGCGCCATATTTTGACAGTGGCCGACAATGACAGTTTACGCCCTGAAACGAGTTCGCTTTTTGCGTTTTTTGCGCACGGCTAGACGCTCAGCCTATCCGGAGCGAGCTATAGAGAGGAGGCTAGAAAGAATTCCGCCAGGGATCAAGTTTTTAAAAGAAGCCGACGAGGGCTTGAAGACCAGAGTTTTTTGTGCGGAGAGTTTTTCCTTAGAGAGCTTAGGGGTGATACCTGATCTCCTAGCTCCACGCACTTTTAAGTGACTTGTTTTTTTTTGTGAGGCTCTGCCCTCTACGTGAGAAGACCCTTTTTCACCGAGAAAGGTCGGGGGAACCGATCGGAACTTGATCTCCCCAATTGTGATATTTCAGAGAAGCTGCTAGTTTCCAGTGGACGAGTGCGGGCCCTTTTTTTCTGTGACCTGACCAGCGGTTCGTCACCTCGTTTTAGCGACAGTGTGCTCCATCCTTGAGAGACAATCCACGTTTTCTACTCCAACTTCTATGGACTGTTTGTATATATATATTATTCGAGATCGCGGCCTAACCGTCTTTATTAAATAAAACTGAAATCCTCATTATCTTAAAAGTCTCTATTTTAGTAAGCTGTCTACCTTACACGTAACCTGTGACGCTACCTAAGTGTTTGCTTTTGACACAAATCGCAGGAATACGTTACAGCGTCAAGAAAGAAGCGGTAGGCCTAGAGAAACGACTGAACGTGAGGACCGAGCAATCGTCAGGGCGGCACTCACAGCCCCAGATTCATCATTATCATCGATCGTACGTGCAGCTGGGGCTTCATTGACCGCAAGGACTATTCATAGGCGGCTCAGAGAAAGGGGGTAGAGCTCACGGCGCCCCTTTCAGTGACCTCTGTACACAGACAAGCCCGTTTGCTGTGGTGTCGGGCACATTCGACCTGGAATGTCACTGAATGGAGTAGAATTGTCTTCAGTTATGAGTCCCGCTTCGAATTGAGCCCCGATGACCAGCGAATGCGTGTCTGGAGACGCCTCGGACAGCGGTGGGATACCAACCTGACTGTCTTCAGCCATACGGGCCGACAACCAGGAGTGATGGTCTGGGGTGCCCTTTCATTTCATAGCAGGGCCCTTTTGGTTGTCAACCCTTACGGCACACCGGTACGTCTACGATATTCTACGCCCCGTCGTGTTGCCCTTCCTATCAACAATCCTGGGCTTGCATTTCGGCAAGATAATGCCCGCCCGCACGCGGCGAGTGTTCCTACTGCTCGTCTTCGTGCTTGCCCGACGCTACCTCGGCCGGCAAGTTCGCCGAATCTCTCCCCCATCGAGCACGTTTGGAGCATAATGGGCAGGGCCCTCCAACGGGCTGGGGATTTTGATGATGTAATGCGACAGAATTTGGCACAATATCCCGAAGCAAAACATCCGCCACCCCTATCAATCAATGCCAAGCCGAAAAACTGCTTGCATAAGGGCGAGATCTGGACCAACGCGTTATTGACTTTTTCTCTTTGTGAAACTCTCTCTCTTGAATAAATCATCCAATTTTTCTCAACATTGTAATCATTTGTTTTTCCGTACAAGTGCATCACATCTGCCGATTTTCGTCCCATTCGGATAACTCCTTCTTGGTGCGTCGTTTTTTTTTTTATTTGTCTAAGAGTATATATATATACTAGCTGAGAACCAGCGCTTCGCTACGGAGTACATTCAACTTAAATACAACGGTCAACGTATGCAATTTATGCCAAAAAATAAATATATATATTTATAATAAATGCGATGATCAATGTATACAATTGATGTAAAATATATATATATCTATATATATATATATTTATAAAAAAATCGTAAGGGATATGCATTTTTTTGGGATAATATCCAATCGTCTGCTGGATTAGAAAGAGAAAAAAATATTTTTTTTGTCTATTTAGTTGTTACGCACGTGACGATAAATTTATTGAAAGTACCAGAAAAAGAAATCACGTGATCGGCATTTAATAAATTAAAATCTAAAAATGAATCGTTAAAAATTCACCAAAAATCAGGAAATGGAGGTAAAAATTCGAAAAAAATTTCATTTTGAAGGAATTTTTAGGATCTTTCTCGTGACATAAATTTTATAACCCTCAATGTATTATTTTAAATGCAAACGTAAAAAAAGTTTAAAAAACAGCTTAAAAATTTAATTTAAAAAAATGTAAGAAGAATTTTTGAAAAATCTTTCTTAGTGCACCCCTACACTATTAGAAGAATCGCCATGCAAAATTTCAGCCCTTTAGGTCCAGCGGTTTGGTCTGTGCGTTGTATGTCAGTCAGTCAGTCAGTCAGTGAATGAATGAGTCAGTTACGGAACTGTTTTTATATATATATATTCTTGGGATACATGCTATTCCACCCCGTAAGGAACCGGTTAATAGTAGCAACTAGTTATGTACAAAGTATAGAGAAGTGATAAAGGGGTGAAACTTTTACAGCCCCTCTACATAGTAACCAGTATTGCTTAGCACCGTATGTAAAATGTAAACAATAGAAATAAACAAAATTAAAATTCAAGCATAGACTGCTTTCTTCTTGACTTATTGCTTCTTTGGGGGACTCGGGGCCTTGGGATGTCTTTTGGGCTTACCTGCATCCTATTCAGAAAGTTCCCCTTGAGGTAACTGATATGGTTAGGCTCCCTGATGACGAGACCTGTCGGTTACCTCTCTTGTTTTATGGTTCAGTTCCGGCACTTATACAGAATCTTGCCGTTGGTGCGTGGATGCCCAGAGTGCTTGATTTCTGTTTGTTTTTTGTCTATTTTCGCATTATTTTTATCTATCTCTGTTGGATTATTTATTTATTAGCACCGTATGTCTCATTTCAGCGCCGATTTGTGTGTGACAGAAAATTCCCCTATGGGACCAACCCTGGTTCTCGGATACCCGGATCTGCAATTCCTAGGTAGACAGCTCATTTTTCACTGCAGGCAGAAAAACTTCACGAATTTCAATATACATGGGTGTCAAATCACGGTATCACAGCCCCAGCTAATTATTTTAATCACTCTTACAAATCCTTAACAACGTTATGTAAAGTTTCCCCGGAGACACATGAAAGGCGATTCGAACGAAATTAGCAGTTTTCGCAGTGATTTTTCTGCACCCCGCCTTCCCCTTTCCAGTCCGTTATCTGATCTTATTCGACAAAAAGTGATTTTTTTTTTTTTTAAATTTTATCATTCTTTTTTTCCGATTTTAATTGGCAACAGGCATATTTAAGCAATTATAAAAACAGCTTTAATTCCCGAAAAACGCTCCGTTATCTCCGAACGATGGAAAAGGTTAAGAATTTAAAGGTTCGAAATGGCGGACGAGGGGGTGGTCCAGAAGAAGAAGGAAAGACAAGGGGGAAAAAATGAGGAGGTAACTTTTTGAACAAAACTTTTCAGTCATATCTTGACTGCAGAGAACAATAAAAAAGGAGAAAAATAATTAGTGAAATTTTTGAACAAAGGACTCTTCCCCCCCATGACCCTCCCCCTCCTCCGCGTGATGACTTCACTTCACTTCGCTGATCGATAAGGCCGAATACGCGGCCGAGAATTCGGTAATCCGCGAATTATTTTCTAAGACATCTGAATCGAAAGAAAAGGCGGTAATTAAAAAGAAAATGCTCTTTGTGAGCTAAAAAAGAAAAAAAAAATTCCTAATTACAACAATTTTGTTCCTTATCGCGCCGTCTGTTCTTTTAGAAGGAAATTGGAATTTTTTTTTTTTTCCTTCTCTAAGTTGAAACAAATAAGTTTTTCGCCTTTTTTTTTTCTGAGATGAAAGGTGGGTGGTGGTGGTGGGGGGGGGTGAGGAGAGAGATTTCAACTCCACTTCGAATTCTTTTATTTCGAAGTTACAATTGTTTCTCGTGAAAATTTTAATTGCAGCCGAAATTTGACGTTTTGACTATTCATATATAATTAGGCGGCGGGCCCTCGAAAAACGTTCTTTTTTTCTGGTGCTTTCCAAGATGGGGCACTCTTGATTAAGCCATCTCCACAAGCGAAAAAAGTTCGCCCCAGTGCCTATTAAATGAGTAGAAACGTATAAAGTAAAATTGAAATGTCTCGCCTATCGCCACTGATGGCCGAACATCAGCATGATGGAGCGATATCAAAATCGCCACTTTATCGGAAACAGATTTTATATGTCTCCACTATCAGTAATGACGGCCTCTAAAGAAGGGATTTTGATGTATAGCTTCTTTATCAAATACATACATACATATATATATATATATATATATATATATAAATAATTAATTAAGAAAGGAAAAATAATTATGTTAAAATTTAAAGGGGGCTTTAGGTTAATTTATTTCGTGGCTCCGAACGCCATTAGTTTAATACAGCATAGAACACGGTAAAAAGGGGAATTTCCCCGTTTCACTAGATGTAACCTTGACTCGCGTCTGTGGTCGAGGGAACGAATCTATTTTTAGAGCAAGCACGGGCTTGCGAGGAGTGAAACTATTACGTAATTTCAGAGATGGAGGGGCTTATCGAAAATTCCACAGACATCACAGAGCATGCGAGAAAGTTTTGCGCCTAAGTTTTAACAAAAGGTTAATTGGCAGAGCGTCTTCTGATTTCGAATTGAACGGAGCGCGTGTCACGAGGTGAGAGACCGAACAATGGCTCGGATTCAATCAGGATAATTAATAGTATTTTAAATAAATGATTTAGATGTAAACTAATTGAATTTAATTCCACAGGCCTACGATTTATTGACTGCACAGATTTAGAATAATTATTAGCGGGAACGAGTTAAGAGGGAGCACGAGTCTTTAAGTCCGTCATATATATATATATATAGATAGATAGATAGATAGATAGATTGATAGATAGATAGATAGATAGATAGATATATAGATATATTTATTTATTTATTTATATATGTATGTAATAATAACGTTCCAACTTTATTAATTAATGCATATTCTAAATTTTACCGTTAACGTTTCAATAAAGTATAGCCCCCTATTTCAAATTAAGACCTAAAGATAAACGAATTAACAAGCTAAATTGTCCCTTAACGCACACTCGCTGAACAGTAAGAGTTGTTTTCAAAACATGATTCAACATCACGAGTTTTTCTCACGCCTTCCGATAGATCATACGACTTCTGACTCACGAGGTTAGATGGCCATCGATAACCAATTAGAAGTTTTTGGCCCCCTGGTGTAGAAGGTCATGAACCCTTCGTATAAGCGAGACCAAGGGTTCTCCGAGGCTTTTTTGGAGACTGTCCTCGCATGTTGATGTTGTCCCGTCCATGCTTTGTGTCATCTCCGCAATCTTTTGCCTTGTGTGCTCTATCGCCGCGTCTTTTCTCCGTCCATCAAGATGTAGCTAAGTACCCCGGCAGGTCCGGAATTTACATGTGTGCTGCAACATACTTAAAAACGTCGTCATTGTGTGTCCAGAATACAGTTCTAAAAACCTATGGACATTCCTTTCGATCTGACTACAGAACAAATGCTTACAGCTGCTGGGTATGACATGTATGTACACACACACACACACACACACACACACACACACACACACACACACACACACACACATACACACATACATACATACACACACACACACATATATATATATATACACACAATATGTATATATGTTTATCTACATATACATACTGCAAACAAACACACACACACACACACACGTATATATATATGTATATACAGTGGAATCTCGATCTATCGTTTTTCAAGGGACCCACTGAACTGAACGATAAATGCGGGAAAACGATAGATCCGGTAACATAACAAAGCAGTATAATCGTCGGGACTGGGTGAAATAAACGATGCATACGGGAAAACGATGATTCCAAAAACGATCGATCGAGATCCCACTGTATATATATATATATATATATATATATATATATATATATATATATATATCCTGGGCACTATAATTACTGACAAAAATAAACTAAGAGCAGGAATTCCTTACAGAATCAAAATGGCTAACAAATGCCTCTTTGGGCTGAGAAGACAATTGATATCTAATCTCATCGGTCACAATACTAAATTAAGAATTTATAAGACACTAATACTACCAGTATCACATTGCGCAAGTGAAACTTGGACCTTGAGCATAGACACGCAGCGCTCACTGCACATGTTTGAGACGAAAATCCTCAGGGATATCTTTGGAGAAGAAGCACGTTGGAGAACCAGATATATTTTTGAACTGTATAGGCTTTCTGGGCAATCACAAATAACACAAACAGGTCATTCGTAGTAATAGATTGAGATGGCTTGGTCCTGTTTGGAGAAGCTCGGAAGATCATCCCACTAAGATCTTGACATTTAAAAAACTTGAGGGATCCCGAGCTAGAGGTAGATCACTGACTAGATGGTTGAATGACACTCAAAGAGACTAAAAAACTTAAAAATTGCACAGGAGTCGTCACAGATAGAAGACGCTGGAAGGACCGCGGGGTTGAGGCATCCAGGGCCTGTAAGGAGCTGTTGTACTTTTGAAGAAGATATATATATATATATATATATATATATATATATATATATATATATATATATATATATATATATATATATATATATATATATATATATTAATATATATATATTAATATATATTATAATATATACTATATATATATATATATATATATATATATATATATATATATATATATACAGAAGGTCGTTCGCACTTTATGGAAACGATTTTGATAGTTGAATGTATAAATGCCGTATTTTATGGGGCGATTTGCTTCTATCTGATAGCCATGGTTATTGACAATAGCTCTAGCTTGAATTTTCCATGAAAGTAAACTTTTTCTTAGTTCTGTCATGTCAGTTTTACCCCATTCCTCTTGGACCGTTTACCAAAGTCCGTTTAGTGTTCTTGGATGCCATTTTCAATAAGGTTCCTTTTAATCAACCGAAAGTGCAAAACTCCATTGGAGAAGCGTCAGCTTAATTTAACAGGTATTTCATTAAATGGGATGCATTTTATTCCTGTTTCTGATTCCTTCTTTGCTAAATAAGCGGCAGTTGATTTAGACGTGTGACTAGAAGATTTGTCCATAGGAAGCTCAACTTTATCGATGTCTTTTCCATATAATTCTTCTTCAAAAATTTCTTCTAAAATATTTTGCTGATAGTAGAGTGAATTTATTTTGGCTTTACTTGAGACTTTTTTTATTTTTAATTTGTAACAAAATCCTACATCTATCATGAATCCCTTTGGGAACTTTTCTGTACACAGACGAACCCATTTCGTATGGTCATTCCCGTCAGTTGAACAATAGAAAAATGATCTTTTTTTAATTACAGTCACTTAAATACACCCATGCCTCATCGAGTGTTACCACAAATTTCCATTTTTCAGCAGCCAGGTGTTTTTCATATAATTTTCTACAATTTGTTTTTCTTTCAGGAGTATGCTTTGTCAAAAGCAGATGAACCTTAGGTTTAAACATCTTTTTTAACTTCAAATCTTTATGAAGGATTTTACTTACAGTGCCAGAAGACATTCCTAGTTTCGATGCCATGGATCTTTGAGTCGGCGGATTTTCTTTTAGGATCAGAGACTTCACTTTCTTGATATGTACCTGCGTTCGAACACTGCGTTATGCACTGCGTTGGACACGATATTTACCTGCGTTCTTGATGTTACCTGCGTCATAGGATGAGGTTTCGCGGTCATGTTTTCATTTTTACTTTCAGTTAGACGTTTTTTTCCTTTCAAATTAAATGCATAATAAATACATTTTTTTGAAATGCCATAACCGTGATTTTTACACGTCTTTATAATTTGTTGATACAAATATTTCTCCTCGGAAAGCGCAGTTACGTAACCTTCGCGCTATTTATCAATTTTAGGAACCATTTTCAAAATAAATCTTTTTCTTTTTTTTCAATGAAAACAAAACAGTAGCAGATGATTATTCTGAAGTTGCCAAAGTTTTATATCAAAATACAAACGACAAAAATAAATTACAAAATCGTTTCCATAAAGCGCGAATGACCTTCTGTATATATATGTATATATATATATATATATATATATATATATATATATATATATATATATATATATATATATATATATATATACATACATACATACATACATATATATATATATATATATACATACATACATACATACATACATACATATATATATATATATATATATATATATATATATATATATATATATATATATATATATATATATATATATATATATATATATATATATATATATATATATATATATATATGATAATATTACTAACTAACTATAATCGCCCATTCTGCACTTCATCTCTGTCCTGGTAACCCTTCTTTTCTTGGCGTAAACGCTTTGCCTTCCCACATACTAACCAATACCGCCAATTCTGGCAACCTGTCTGACCTAATTCTATTTTGGCGCTCCTTGCGGGAGACGCTGGACTGGCTCGAAACGAGTAAGATGCGTTGCTTTACTGTTTAATAAATTAGTTTGTTCCTGAAGCTGATTTTATTATTTTCCGGCCACGATGTAAGCTACATTTTCATGAGATGTCCATCCGGACATTTCATATATATATATATATATATATATATATATATATATATATATATATATATACATATATATATATATATATATATATATATATATATATATATATATATATATATATATATATATATATATATATATCATATCCGTTCAAAGTTGTCGTATACTTCCTTATTAAGCTATAGGTACGGTGTTTTTGCCAGGGCCTAAACCAGCAGAAATAGTTTC
This sequence comes from Dolomedes plantarius, assembly GCA_907164885.2. Classification (NCBI taxonomy): domain Eukaryota; kingdom Metazoa; phylum Arthropoda; class Arachnida; order Araneae; family Dolomedidae; genus Dolomedes; species Dolomedes plantarius. Next base: position 257,811,352 of record OU015490.1, read on the forward strand.
TGGCGTCTTGCATGATCTCGGAATGATCTCTGATTCAGATATGTCCCGAGTGATTGACAAAAGTAAGATTAGAAGCGAAAAAGTGAAGATTCGAAAAGCAATAAAGGAAAAAGAGCACCAGCTGAAAGAAGGAAATGGAATCCACTTCGACGGTAGAAAAGATAATACATTAACACAAGAAAAAATAGGAGCTAAAATGTACCGCAGAGTAACGAAAGAAGAACATATTAGCGTGATCAGTAATCCCAGTGGCCAATACATTGACCATGTTACACCAAAAACAGGAACCGGTAATGATATTGCCGAAAGTATTTTCGACTACACGAAAAAGAGAGATTTTGACTTGAGTGCAGTGGTAGCCATCGGTTGTGATGGGACAGTCACAAACACCGGTTGGAATAGGGGTGTTGTACAGGACATTGAAGTTAGGTGTCAGCGACCACTGCAGTGGTTTATTTGTTTGCTTCACTTTAATGAGCTGCCTTATAAACGTTTGTTTGAGCACTTAGACGGGACAACAAGTGGGCCAGCTTCATTCAGTGTTCCAATCGGCAAGCAACTGCCTAGCTGTGAGTAAAATCCTGTTGTTGATTTTGTGCCGATTCAATCTGAAGTTGTCATCACAATAAATAAAACTGACCTCAGTAAAGATCAGCGGTGTCTTCTAGATATCGTTAGTGCAGTCATCACTGGACTCTGTGATCCTGAATGAGCTGTAAAACATCCTGGACCCCCTCAGACATTTACGATGGTTAACCTGTGCTGACCGGATATTAAGACTTTATGTTTCCAAAATTAGTCCGACA
>OU015490.1:257817157-257827157 GCA_907164885.2 Dolomedes plantarius
ATCGCGCCATATCTCTCAAAACAATATCCCCAGCATGTCGGGGTGTTTCGTTTGCTTCCCCCTTCGGAGCTGACCGTTGGGCAGCGGAGATAAGGGACTCCCTCATTGAGAGTCCGGGCCGGCTTTTTTATCGCCTGCTCGCGCCGATAACGGGCGTAAATCGAAGTTGTTGGTGCAGACGAATATGGATCGTGAGCGGAATGCTTGGCGACCGACTGAAGCTTGGCGCGGAGATGGGAGAGTTTCTTTTTAGGATCGGGAAAGTATGTAAAAATAACCATAACAGACACAAACATACACACACACACTATATATATATATATATATATATATATATATATATATATATATATATATATATATATATATATATATATATATATATATATATATATAAATTATATACACTCATGGACAAAAAAATTAGCGCACCAAGAAGGAGTCGTCAAAATGAAACGAAATTTTACATACGTAATGACTACTTTGATATAAGTAAATGATAAGAAAATCAAAGAAAAAGGATAATTTATTTCGGAGAAAATGGCAAAAGAACGGAGGAGTTAATACTCCGTTGGACCCCCTCTAGCACGATGCGAATGCACGATGCGATACGATCGGGCATTGAGTCATACAAGTTCTGTATGATGTCTTGAGACATTTCGTTCCATATTTGCTGTAACCTTGCCTCTAGTTCGTTCAAACTCGTGGGATGCCCAACTCGTCGTCCCAAATGATCCCAGATATGCTCGATTGGAGACAAATCTGGGGATCGGGCAGGCCAAGGAAGGGTAGTAACAGTGCGGAGACAGTCTTGTGACACCCTTGCCGTATGAGGCCGAGCATTGTTTTGTTGAAAAATGGCTCCTGGGAGCCGTTGCATGAGTGGCAACACATGTGGTTGCAGGATTTCATGAACATACCTGGGCTGTCATGGTGCCACGATACATTACTAGGGGTGACCGTGTATTGTAGGCAATGGCACCCCATACCATCACACCAACTGTGGGAACGATGTGTCGCTGTACAGCAAAGGCAGGATTGAAGCGTTCACCACGGGCTCTCCACACACGAACACGATTGTCATTATTGCCGAGATTGAATCTGGATTCGTCGCTAAAGACGACCTGCTTCCATTCCGCTGCAGTCCAGTTTCCTCTTGCGCGGCAAAACTCCAAACAGAGGCGTCGATGGGTGGGCGTCAAGGGCAGCACACGTAATGGGCTCCGCGATACCAACTGTCCTTCAGCCAGGCGCCTTCGTATGGTTCGAGAAGACACAGAGGCCCCTAGTGAAGGTGCTAGCTGTGCCTGGATGGCGGCCGATGAAGCAGTTGGCTGTACGCGTGCATTTCTTACGATGTGGCGGTCTTCTCGACGACTGGTCTGTCGAGGGCGTCCTGAGCCTGGTCTTCGTGTACATGACATCTCTCGGGTCCACTGGTCCCAACACCTCCTCACAACACAATCAGAGCGGCCTAATTGACGGGCTACTCGCCTAGCTGACCACCCAGCTTCCATCATCCCGACGATTCTCCCCCTCTCAAACTGCGACAACCGCTTATATTGTCTTCTAACACGGCGTAATGGCATGTCTATCTCAGCTCTTCCTTTGTAAATGATTCAGCACAATCAAACAAGCTTTGGTTACCTGTTTTATACTCCACAGAGTACGATGTTCAACGCCCTCTACCGGCTATACGTAATGCGCAATCACGCTGCATTTCTAATCATTTGCATATCTCCCCGACATGTACCTTCATTGTAAGTTTCGTTACGATCCCGCAATTATTTCTTGGTGCGCTAATTTTTTTGTCCATGAGTGTATATATATATATATATATATATATATATATATATATATATATTTACAGTCGAACATCCATATATCGAACTTCCCCATATCTAAATTTTCTATATATCGAACTCTTAGCAAATCTTCATGTTCATTGCATAGAAAAACTGTATATCGAAACGAAAAGCCGGGCCGTTTCGGAACATACGTCCAGTACGCAATCCGCAAAAAAGGACGATTATATATTACTGTATTAACCTTCCAGATTGTGTCGACGGAAAATTCTCCTTATGACCAAAGAAGGGGTGGTCTTTCCATCTTCTTAATAAATGATTCATGCAATATTCATGCATTATTCATGCATTATTCATGCATTATTCATACATTATTTGTGCATTATTTGTGCATTAAGAAAAAAAAAGCTTTGAAATCGGTGTGACGGGTGTTTGCTGCTAATTAAATTAAAGGGCATTATATATATATATATATATATATATACACACAACAATTGCTTCTTCTTAAAATTCTTTGAATTCTTTGCAGTCACCAAGCAGTACCGGAGAGACAATGTTAACACCCGCAAAAAAAAAATTTCCCCTCTTTCAAATACCAAACCAATATTCTTCTGAAATATATTTATTAATCCAAATTCTAAAACTCAGCTGCATTAATTGACATTAATGCTTTACGAATCAATCCCTAACTTAATTTCCAACAATCTAAATTTCTTATTCCGTTTAAACTCTGAGTTGCACCGCGAAGCGGTGTGTTGACACCGAAGCCTACATTGTCTCTCCCGTTTCAATTCTTTGTCCCAAGCTTCTAGAACTACTGCGCATGCGCACAAGGGGTCTTACGTATGCACCCGAGATGAGGCTGGGGTGGAGCTAAGCTGTCAATCAAATCCAACTCTATTATCTATTTTCCCCGCGATGCTTCTTTTCCGATACCTCGTAAATTAGTAGAATTTAATTGGTAATATCCATTTTCTTTAGCAACCCCCCGTTTAAAGTTTCTTACGGTTAGCCCCCCCATAATAAATCCTTATATATATATATATATATCTATATCTATAAAGGAAGAAGTCCTGACTTATATATACATACACGTATCAACACCCAGCAAAAACTATTGGAGATACAGATATCAAATTTTAGGAGCTTATTACTTTTGTGCTGAAGGCGTCATTTAAGAAGCGATTTTTCAAAATTCGCCCCCCAAGGGGGGGGAGTGGGGCAAAACGTGTTTTTTACATATTCCTTCATATCTCAAAGAAGGATATTTATATCCATAACATTCTTGCTTTAAAATGTAAGTAACATGAATACCTAAAAACCAATTTCAGGATTTTTCAAAATTAGGCCCCCAAGGGGGGGAGGGGGAAAAAACGTGTTTTTACGTGTTTTATCACATTTTCCTTCATATCTCGAAGAAGAAAACAGATATCCATAAGATTCTTGCTTTAAAATGTAAGGAACATAAATACCTAAAAACCAATTTCAGGATTTTTCAAAATTCGCCCCCCAAGGGGGGGAGGGTTGCAAAACGTGTTTTTTACATATGCCTTTATATTTCAAAGAAGAAAATCGATATCCATAAGATTCTTGCTTTAAAATGTAAGAAACATGAATACCTAAAAACCAATTTCAGGATTTTTCAAAATTCGCCCCCCAAGGGGGGGAGGGGGGCAAAACGTGTCTTTTACATATGCCTTTATATCTCAAAGAAGAAAATCGATATCCATAAGATTCTTGCTTTAAAATGTAAGAAACATGAATACCTAAAAACCAATTTCAGGATTTTTCAAAATTCGTCTCCCAAGGGGGAGAGGGGGGCTAAACGTGTTCTTACGTGTTTTATCTATATATATAAAGAAATCAACACCCGGCAAAAATTATTGGAGATACAGATATCAAATTTTAAGAGCTTATTACTTTTGGGCTGAAGGTGTCATTTAAGAAGCGATTTTTTCAAAAATCGCCCCCCAAGGGGGGGAGGGGGGGCAAAACGTGTTTTTTTACATATTCTTTCGTATCTCAAAGAAGGAAATTGATGTCCATAAGATTCTTACATTAAAATGTAAGGAACACGAATACCTTAAATCCAATTTCAGGATTTTTTAAAATTTGGCCCCAGAGGACGGGGAGGGGGGGCTTAACGTGTTTTTCACGTATTCCTTCATATATCAAAGAAAGAAACAGATATCCATAAGATTCTTGCTTTAAAATGTAAGGAATACGAATACCTAAAAACCAATTTAAGGATATTTCAAAATTCGGCCCCCAAGGGGGTTAGGGGGGGCTAAACGTGTTTTTACGCGTTTTTTACATATTCCGTCATATCTCAAAGAAGGAAACAGATATCCATAAGATTCTTGATTTAAAATGTAAGAAACACGATTAAATGTAACAAACACGATCAATGTCACGATTTTTCGACATTCGCTTTAGATTTTGAAAAAATTGCTAGAAACAATCCAATAATTTATATTTCCTATATATCACCATTTTGAACACCAAATTGGTGGTAGGAGAAAAGAGAGAGATCAACCTTAATTAAATGAAGTGTGGAAAGGTGTGTGTGTGTGTGAATTGTATATATTTCGGTTGTTAGTACGTATACATCTAGAGCTCAGGTTAACTCCATTCATTTTTATTATCCTGGGCAACGTGAGGTAATTCTTTGTTTATGAAACCGGCGATTTTCACAAGGGTTTACGGGGAAGCCCTCAAACTCCTCGAAGGGCCGGGATCCAGTGGGTTATCAAAATTGAAAGAAACATTTTAATGTTGACATTAGCATGGGGGGTGGGTTATTATAATATGCTGATGGGATGATGACCAGTGGAGAGGGGTATAGATTGCCATAAAATACAAATATACATATCATACAAGTAAGCTTTATTAAGGGTTCACCCGTGCAACGCCGGGTATATAAAGCTAGTATATATATATATATATATATATATATATATATATATATATATATATATATATATATATATATATATATATATATATATATATATATATATAATAGCTGTATACTCACTGCAATTTGAAATCAAAATTATTTTTATTAAAAATAACTTTGATATATTGAGGTTTTCAAATAAAAACTTATGGAGGTGCGGGGCCAAGCCAAGCAGACTAAAAATTCGAAATATCGAGGTCTGACCAGTCCTTCGATATGTAGAGGTAAAACTAACATGGGAGTGTTATTCAGGTTCAAGGGGAATGGTAGAACTTCAATTTTTCAAGCTAAATTCGACTATATCTATGTTCGATACATCGAAGTTCCATTACCTCTGTTAAAAAATTAAGGGATTTAAATGATATGGAATGCATATGGAGCATTTTTGAAAAAAAATTTTGAATAGCAGGAATTATTCAGCCGAAAAATCCTCATTTTGAATTCTAAGGATCTTCAACGTAGTAAAAAAGAACATTAATTATTCTTATCCTGTATATAGAATTAAAAAATTGAGAATTAAAAGATTCGGGGAAGGTCCCTTATCCCCTTAATAAGATAATTTTAGCCTTCTATATCATTGGGTTCAATAAATACAGTGATCACTGTAAGGGTTTTTGGAGAATTAAGCCCCTTTTAACCCCATTAAGTTTGAATTTCTAAAAAAGATTTCTTAGTAAATATGTAGGACCTCAGTGGAACCACCGAGTAAAATTTCGGCTTCACAGGCCTTATATGGTTCCACAGATAGTATGTTTGTGTTCTTTTTTTATGGGGGAGGGTAATTAAGACCCTTTTTATCCCCTTGAAACGTGCATTTTAAAAATATAATTTCTTGGTGAGTACCTAGACCTTTGGAAGAACCACTATTCAAAATTTCAGCTTCATAGGCCTTATGGTTCCAGAGATAAAATATTTTTAGGGGGGAAAGGGAGAGTGTTAAGTCCGTTTTAACCCCCTTAAAACTCGAATTTTTAAAAAAGATTTCTTGGTGTGCATCTAAGGCTTAAGAGGAACCACCATTCAAAATTTGAGTTTCCTAAACCATATGGTTCCAGATATACAGTGTTTTTTTTTGGTGGGGAGGGGGCTGAAATCCCTTAAAATTCAATTCTTTAAAAAAAGTTTCTTAGCAAGCACCTTGGGTATAACAGGAAGCACCATGAAAAATTTCAACTTTCTCAACATTAAGGTTGAGGAGATACTCAGTATTTAGGGGGTGGGAACTTAACCCCCTTGAAATTCGAATTTGTAAAAGAGATTTCTTAGCGAGCACTTAGGGCCTAAGAAGACTGCTTAAAAATTCATCTTCCTAAGGTTTTGGGTTCTAAAGATACAGTGAGTCTTAAGTCAGTTAGTCTGCGAGTCCTTTATATATATATATATATATATATATATTTACACTGCTGGCCACTGTAAATGCAACACCCTGAAGGAAACATGCAAATAACATGAAATTTTCAACATACATTAGCGGAGGTGAGATATGCAAATGATTAGAATTTCAGGGCAGACGCACATCACGCGCGCCTGTGGCGCCACTTGAAAGCGCTATTTAAGGCTTGGAGATTTCGACGATTTCAAGTTCGGCAATTGTGTTTTTCTTCTGATTTTTCAAAAAAACAATCAATTATGCCTCGTCGAAAACAGCGATCATCTTTTGATCAAGTATCCGAGTTCGACAGAGGAAGGATAGTGGCCTACCGAGATTGTGGATTATCTTTCAGTGAAAACGGTAGTCGTGTTGGACGAAACCAATATAGTCATACAATTCATCTGAGGGTTTAAGTAGCTTTTTTGGAAAAATGAAAGGAAAGAGAAGAGTGCAAACTGATTCTTAAAACCGGTGGATTGATTCTTTAAAGCGAAAATTTTAACATGGAAATAATTCATTTGTTTTTGTTTTCGCGATATTGATTCTTATAAACGGTTGATTCTTATAACCAGTGATCACTATAAGCGGTGGTTACTGTATATATATATATGTTTATTATATGATTTGTGGTTGTTCTGGTAAATATGTCGACAGCATATACTCTTTTGAAGACTCGAAAAATCGTTCCGATGAAGCATATGCGTAAATTATTTCCGGGCTTAAAAATAGAACACAATAAGCTAAAAGAAAAAGTTTTAATTGCCCTAAATTTGACGAAATTTTATCCAGAAGAAATAAGGGCAAAATAAAACTCATAGAACAGTAAATCGAAATTTCCTGGAATGAAATACAATTGCAGGATACTTCAGATTTGAAAATACCGACCGAAACCTTATGAACGAACTGAGAGTTATAGCATTTTCAGTGGCGTCACCTACCCGCAACTTATCGAGTCATAAAATATCTCCGTTTTACATTTATTCGCGTAACCATTGTCAGATTTGAAAAGAGTGGGAACCATTTTTTTTCTGCAATACTAACTACTTAATATTTAGAGTCTCGGGAAAATATTTATAAATGGCTTAAGCTGATTCTACCCTGACATTACGTGTCCGGTGGTCATAATATTATCCAAAATAAATAGTTTCTCACAAAAGATTGTAGGTGGCAGCACCAGCTAAGATTTTTCAAAATAGGACTACATTTGGAATAAGGATATGCATCCCAGGCATCACGAACTGACTGATCACTGTATCTCTCGAACCATAAATAATTCAAACTTTAAGGGGGGTTAAAAGGGGCTTAAGCCCTTTCCCTCCATCCCCCCCCCTTAAAAAAAAATTAAAATCTGAAACCCGATTGTAATTTCGGATCACGGTCTGTCAATTAAAAGGTGAAGTCCTCTTGCAAGATATATATATATATATATATATTTATATATATATATAAATTTATATATATATATATATATATATATATATATATATATATATATATATATATATATATATATATATATATATACACACTGCTGGCTACTGTAAATGCAACACCCTGAAGGAAACATGCAAATAACATGAAATTTACAACATGCATTAGCGGAGGTGAGATATGCAAATGATTAGAATTTCAGCGCAGACGCACATCACGCGCGCCTGTGGCGCCACTTCATAGCGCTATTTAAGGCTTGGAGATTTCGACGATTTCAAGTTCGGCAATTGTGTTTTTCTTGTGGGTTTTTCAAAAAAAAACGATCAATTATGCCTCGTCGAAAACAGCGATCATCTTTTGATCAAGTATCCGAGTTCGACAGAGGAAGGATAGTGGCCTACCGAGATTGTGGATTATCTTTCAGGGAAATCGGTAGTCGTGTTGGACGAAACCAAACGACTTTAATGCGGATATGTGATCGTTGGATGCAGGAGGGTACGACGGACCGGCGTGTTCGATCGCATCCACCTCAGCGCACCACTTCACGTGATGACAGGCGAATTGTGCGCATGGCAGTGACGGATCGCTCAGTCACATCACGAACCATAGCACAGCACATGCAGTCTGTAACTCATCATCCAGTGTCTGCGCGTACCATACGACGCCGTTTGCAGCAGAGTGGTGTGTCCGCAAGACGTCCATTGCTTTGTCTATCCTTGACGCAGAACCACAGACGTCTCCGCCGCCAATGGTGCGATGACAGAAGGATGTGGACGGCAGAATTGAATGAAATTGTCTTTACTGACGAGTCACGTTTCTGTCTGCATCACCACGATGGTCGCATTCGAGTCTGGAGACACCGTGAAGAGAGGATGCTGAACACCTGCGTTATGCACCGCCACACTGGTCCTGCACCGGGTATTATGTTATGGGGCGGTATTGGATATCACTCTCGCACACCTCTAGTACGCATTGCCGGTACTTTAAACAGCCAGCGCTACATCTCCGAGGTGTTGGAGCCAGTTGTCCTCCCTGCTTGCCCACAGCCATATTTCAACAGGATAATGCGCGACCACACGTGGCACGCATTGTCCAACGGTTCTTCGTCAATCGCCAGATTGAATTGCTTCCCTGGCCGCCTCGCTCTCCGGATCTTTCGCCGATAGAAAACATGTGGTCCATGGTTGCTCTACGATTGACCCAGATTCCATCCCCAGCTGCCACGGCAGATCAACTTTGGCAACGTGTGGAAGCTGCTTGGTCTGCTGTACCCCAAGAACTCATCCAAAGTCTCTTTGAATCAATGCCGAGGCGTGTGGCAGCGGTGATCTCCAACAATGGCGGCTACTCTGGCTACTGATTTTGGCAGGAACCACACTTCACAGAAGTCTATAAATTTAATCATTTGATACTTGGTCAACATGTTATCTACAAAATAAATTTTGTTGTGATATCTCTTGTCTTTCATGGTGTTGCAATTTGGGTGGCCAGCAGTGTATATATATATATATATATATATATATAGATATAGATATTTAAAATTAAGATGACTAAAAGGGCAGATGTGACCATTTAACCTGAAATAAGATAGACATATATAAATAAGCAAAAAACGGAATTGGAGGTGGTATAGTTGATGACTAGGGGGGGGGGGGGGTTGTGACCCCCCAACCCCGGTTAAATATGTTTTAAGCCAGGCAACACTCCCGGAGGTCGGCTATAACACCAAGACAATAATAAACAATTATGAAGATTACCGGGGTTGGGGGGTCACCCCCCCCCCCAGTCATCAACTATACCACCTCCAATTCCGTTTTTTGCTTATTTATATATGTCTATCTTATTTCAGGTTATAGGAGTATTAAATGGTCACATCTGCCCATTAGTCATCTTAATTTTAAATATCTATATATCGGAAATATTTTTGTGAGCAGCTTAGCGCCTAAAATTTTTTTACTCATTTTTGTTTCATATTAAGTAATTTACATTTGTAAACTATATATATATATATATATATATATATATATATATATATATATATATATATATATATATATATATATATATATATATATATATACAGTGCTGGATTTCTAGAAATAGAGGTGCCGGAACGGTAATCTTCCGGGGTGTGTGTGTGTGGGGGGGGGGGAGGGTATTCCAAATTATTGATAATGAGAGGTACCTAAAGAGAAGTACCGGAACGCCGTTCCGGCGCGTTCCGCCTCAAATCTAGCCCTGTATATATATATATATATATATATATATATATATATATATATATATATATATATATATATATATATATATATATATATATATATATATATATATATATATATATATATATACACATATATATATATACACACACACACATATATATATATATATATATGTGTGTGTGCGTGTGCGTGTGTACATTTTATTGCA
>OU015490.1:257832157-257839657 GCA_907164885.2 Dolomedes plantarius
AAATTAAAAATTCAAAAATCCAGCTACGTCAGGCACTGAATCGTGTCCGGGGCCACCCGCGTGCCGATTTTGGTACGATTCGGTCCCATAGTCTCGCTGTCAGCTACGACAGCTGTCGAAATAAGCAAAAGGGCAAAATCATTAAACATTAATTAAAAAACTCCGGGGCCCGATTTTAAAAAAATAATATGCCTATGTTTTAATCTGAACTATCAACTATATCTATACAAAATTTCAGCTCGATTGAAGCAATACTTTTTCACTTATAAAGGAACAAACATAGACCTATTCGAAATAATCAATAAATTTCACAATTTCAATGAAACACACGGATTTTTGAATAAAGTTCAATAATTCAAGTTCAATTTACGCAAATTGTGTATAAAATTGTACATAATTTCAAAAACATAAAGTTTATAAATAAAGTTTTGTAGTATTATACCAATAAATTTCCAGTTGATAAAAAAAGTTGTTGGCAAAAATTGTAAATATTTTTGCCTTAAATGTCCCATAAAAAGCGTAGTTCCAAATGTAATTTTCTTCAATTAACCCTTAAAAGTTGCCAAAACTCCTTTTTGTATTTATCAATACCTCCTCCACTTGAATCTTTAAAATATTAAATGTTTTACTGATAATAAATGAAAATGTAGTTTGATGTGTTGCTATCGTTACTTGACTATGGTTGATGTAAAGGTGAAGCATCAGCTCAACATTTAGGCCCCTAAATTTCTTTGTACTGATCAGATATACATAATATATAGCCTATGTCCATCTGGAATTATGTACCTTTCAAATAGTGAAAGAATTTTTGAAATAGGTGCAGTGGTTCCGGAGATTACCCTCCACATACAAAATCCACTCTCTCTCTTTATATATTAGTATAGATTGGCTTATACGTACTGATTTATTTAATACTGACTTATTTAATATTGACTTATATTTGTCTTTCATTCACAGAAGTCCTACAAGAACGCTTTGCAGTTCTCAGCTGTGAATATCACAATTTTCTCAATCCGGAAACACGGATGAAAGCAGGTACACTTGCTAGTATAAAGATCCGACAACAGATGGCAGCACTACAGTTGGAAAACAGGAGCACGGTGCGGCAATATTACTAGTATCTAAAATTTCCAATAGATGGCGCCCCTCAACTCTGCTTGGCAGGGGAAATGAGAGGAAAAGGTCGATATTTTTCTGAGGGGTATACCACCTCCGCTTAGGCGAGTAAGCGAAATTTCTAATTTTACAAATGTTTTGCTTATATAGTGGAACCTCGCATAACGAGCATAATTCGTTCTAGAGTCTTACTCGTAATGCGAAACACTCGTTAAGCGAAACAATTTTTCACATATAAATTAATTTAAAATACGATAGTGCGTTCCATGCCAAAAAATACTCAAATTTTTTCAGACGTAACGTTTATTATTTAAAGAAAATTACTTATACATAAATTCTTAAGGAGCAAAATCATCCATATGTAGTCTATTATTTACAAATTTATGACACATATATCTAATTTGTTTACTAGAAAGCTATCTAGCGACATTTGTTTTTCTCGGCGCTTCAAAATTTGCCGAAAATGCGTCACCGCATCGTCACTGAATAAATTTATAGCGCGCATAGCCACCGTCTCATCGGGGTGATGCTTCGTAACTGACGATGCAACAGTTTCCATCGTTTCTTTTATTGCGCCAGAAGATTGTTTCTTCGTCCTTCGTCCACTGACAAACTCTCCTCTACAACTGCTTGCTGTTATAGACACTGCAATTCTATTGGCTGTTCGGTGGTCAGTTCTTGGTTGTGCTCTTTCATGAGTTCCTCAATATCGTTGTTATCCTCCAGTCCCATGATATTTGCTTCTCGAACCATCCATGACTACCCCTAAATACTTATTTTTCGGCCGTCGATGATCCTGGTGACGTGAAGATCCGAGTGACGTGAAGAGGAGACTTCCTTCCACGTCACTCGTTATGCGAAATGTTACTGGTTAAGCGAGCCATTTTTTTTACGATTTATTTTGCTCGTTCTGCGAAATACTCGCTATGCGAGGTGCTCGTTAAGCGAGGTTCCACTGTATTAGAACTGAGAAAATATTAGCATTGCTAAAACTGTATAGTTGCTACTTCGTGACGTAAATGGTCTATGCGTTATATCGATGACATCCTAATTCTCAAATCAATTCTTGGCTTTATTTATAATTAAATCCTAGAGAATCTTGCATGCCGAGTAATCGATAGAATTTTGACCAAATACTCTTGCATGTGATCAAACTGCGATCGAATCTTGCCACTTTGGCGGATCAGTCGAATTCTCTAACGTCTTCTTTGAATGAAATTTAAACATAAATACCTCGGAGGGCTATCTCGATACGAGCAATGCAAGACGATGGCGTTATGCTATTTAAAATGTGATCTAATAAATAGAGCATGGTCTACTGACTTCACGGAGCAGCTAGATTCTGCCGTTTAGAGGAAATTGCCACCATTATCACTGGACAATGGGAAATGCCATTTGAGATGATATTTGGGTTCTTTCTTCCATTTCTGGTTATCTGATATCGTAATTTTATGTGGGCAACAGAACTAAATTTGTACTGGATTAATTCATAACGATGTTTGGCGTTTTGAAGTGCAAAAACTGAAGAAAGAAAATAACCATTCCACTTCTATTAAAAAAAAATGTATCCCAGGTGATTATATCTGTAGCATAAAGCTACACAATTTTGAATTTTAATTATTCGATATAAGTTTTTCGCAATTTTTAACAGCGCCTTTTTAGTAGTTATAAAGATCCAGTCACTTGGCAAATTTGGCGAAGTCTTTTGTCCATTTTATCGCAGCAGACTGTCGCCGCTGACCAATTACAGGAACCACCGCTTATAGTGATCACTGGTTATAAGAATCAACCGCTTATAAGAATCAATATCGCGAAAACAAAAACAAATGAATTATTTCCATGTTAAAATTTCCGCTTTAAAGAATCAATCCACCGGTTTTAAAAATCAGTTTACACTCTTCGCTTTCCTTTCATTTTTCCAAAAAAGCTACTTAAACCCTCAAAAGGCACGAAGTTCTTTTTTTTAAAGAAAGATTGATAAGATGGGATGGAATATAGTCCTAAAATTCACCCCTTTCTTTATTAGACATAACATAATAGTATCCCCTTAAACGCTTTACCACAACACTGTCCTATTAGCCTAACCCGGGGGCAACTTTACCCGTTCGAGTAAATCTTCGTCTGAGACTATAAGTATTGAAATAGGTATAAACAGCCTTCTGAAAACTTCATTACGTCAAACTACCGTAGAAAACTTTTTCTTGCTCCCTTCCTGGAGTTGAAATGTTAAAACTGTTAAGCAGGTACGTTGTAACTGGTAACAAATATTGTATTTTTTTCTTCTCTTACTATAATCATGTGTATCTACTTATAGGTCTAAAAATTAAGTTTTATTTTTAAAACTATAAAAAATACATTTTAATAAAAGATAGTTAATGTAAATTAAAGAGTATTTTATGGTAAATTATCTAATATATGTATATATAGGTGTGTGTGTTCCTGTCCAAAAACCTAAATTTCGGTTATAAGAATCAACCGCTTATAAGAATCAAAAACAGTAATAACAAACGTGATTCTTATAAGCGGAAATCACTGTAATTGCATCGCACTTTTCCACCAGAACAGGTTTTGTGGCGAGCGCCAAATTGGCGAGATTTCTTCCCGTTTCGCCTGCGCGCGAATTTCAACATTCGGGTTGTCGGCCGTCTAGTAAATTGGACGAGTTTTTTTGGTTGATCTAGATGCGCCTACACGCGGAAGAAGCAAGTGTTGAATAATATGTGCTAGGCATAAGCTTTTTAGTCCGCAGTACACTCTCCACTCCACTCCACTCCACAGTTATTAGCCCTACTCAAATAAAAGAAAGTGTGACAGGTATGTCTTTGCTCATAATTTCTGATATTTCCTGCACGATCACGACCCACTTCACCACAATATCTATAAATATTTACACGATGAAAAGAACATTCTATGTACCATGTTTTTAAATTTTCTGTTGAATCCTATAAACTTGACAATTCTGTGTATTAATAAATACTTTTTTGAAACTTTTTGGATGAATTATCCCATCAACTTGAAAGAAAATGAAGTCAATTGGAAGTTAACTTGCGTTTAACTTTTCGTTCCCGTCCCGGCCGACAGATGGCTGCACCAGTCTACAAAACAAAATTAACTAGAAATGAATTCAACATTGCTTAAATATGGCTAAAAGAATTAAAATAATGCATTGTCATCGTGTTCCGAGCTATTCTAAAAGTTTCAAATGTCTAGCTAGTCGGGGAGTGAGTTAAAAATCGATTGCAAGATTTGTACTGGACAAACAGACACACAAACAAGAAAGCGAGTTAATAAAAACATGGTAAAAAAATCACACTATCAATAGGCGAACATACTTTTAATAACACCGCGGTAATTATTCCTGCACTTGTTGGAGAGGATAATGCGAAGCCTTAGAATTGAATCGAACCTCGGTCTTAGTAGATGAAGTGGATCAAATCTCCAAGCGCAAATATAGGTTGTAAAAGAACCTTAAAAAAATGATGCGTGAATCTGTTGGGGCAAGCAAGGAAACATAGAGAATTGGCCTTTATCATACATTTATTTGACAATACTATAAGATCTTTTAAAGTGAAATTAATAATAGAATAAGGTTCCCCTTTCATATTATCATTTAATACATGAGAAATCAGAAGCAGAGACAAACTATTCAGTCAAAGCAATTATTTCTAGGATCTTTCGGGAGGTTCTTACAACTGTTGAAGAATACAGCGATGAATGATTTCGTTGACAGGTGCCCACATCAGGTCATGTTCAGCATCATCATGTCAGATTCCAGTAACTTCCGCTATACTCCGAGACAACTCAATCAGTTCTCTATATCGTCCGAGCTCCAGGGAACAGCCAGTTAAATCTGTTGACCTTCTCTAGTTTTTTTTCTTCTTGGAGGGGCTGTTGTCCGTTTACCGGGGCCATTTTGACCCGCCCCTTTTTCTCTCATTGCATCTGCAGTTCAAATTTTATCTCATTTCGACCAATATAGCGCATTCTAGAGCCCTCTGAAGTGGGAAACTTATTTCTTGCTAACCCTGTATATATATATATATATATATATATATATATATATATATATATATATATATATATACTGCTAAAAAAAATTAGGGGAGCAAGCAAAGAAGTTAAGAAAACCGTGCGAAACAGCCACGTATTGGCATAAAATGTATAGTACACGCGTATCAATGAGCAATACAGAAAAAAAAAGACGTAAAAAAATTTGTAATTAAGCTTTAATTCTTTGAAAATATGGAAAAAACAAGAAAAGATGATTTAGAGCAATAATTTGGTTACATGTAAACGATAAAAAAAAGTATTGTTTAGAAATGATGCAAGATTTTTAATATGGCGTGTGGTCTGCTCGAACAGCTAAGACTGCTGCACACCTGTTTTCCATGGATGCAATGATGTTATCGATAAGAATTTGGGGAATACTGTTCCACTCCTCAAAAAGTGCAATCTTCAAGTCTCGGAGAGTAAAAGGAGGCCTTGGTCTCGCAGCAATGCGTCGTCCGAGCATGTCCCAAACATGCTCGATTGGATTCAGATCAGGAAACCACGCTGGCCATTCCATACGCCGTATTGTTTCAGCTTCAAGCATGTTCTCCACAAGACGAGCAGTATGCGATCTGGCATTATCATGCTGTAAAACAAAGGAATCTCCAATGGCTGCAGCGTAAGGTATGACATGAGGTCTCAGTATCTCGTCTGCATACCTTCGGGCCGTCAAAGTACCATTCCGAATTATATGCAGGTCCGTACGTCCACCTATGCTGATTCCACCCCATACCATAAAATCATCTCGTCTGTATTGTGAACTTTCACGAACAAATGTGGGGTTATTTCGAGTGTCCCTTTCCCTCCATACCAAAACAAGTCGGGTGTCACACTCCAGACTGATTCGGGACTCGTCTGTAAACAGCACTTGGCTCCAATCATGTTGCTCCCAATCTCGATGTTCAGCAGCCCATCTTCTTCGGGCCGCACGGTGGCGTGAGGTCAACGGAATGCAGACCATTGGCCTACGTGCTTAGAACCTCCCTGATGAAGCCTATTACGTACTGTTTGGCTGGACACCCTTCGTCCTGTTGCCAGGAGCAACTGTCTTTGTAGCTGAGTAGAATTGTCTGTTCTGTTTCGGTAACAGCTGTTAACAGTATATACCGGTCAGCAGTTGCTGTAGTGGCGCGTGGCCGACCTTGCCCTGGTCGACGTCTAACATTCCCTGTTTCTTGGAATCGATTCCACAGCCTTGCATCGACACTTCTGGCGACTCCAACAGCGTCCGCGACACTACGTTGTGTTTGCCCGGATTCAAGTCTGCCTATAATACGCCATGCCATGGATTCCGCTAAATCACGTTGTTGAGACATTTTCAAGTCACCTTTTCTCAGAAAGAATAACTGAGCAATCGAATTTCACAGTTAAGGCAGTGAACCAGACGGTTCTGCAACATCCCGATTTCCGCCCTTATGTTCTTTTTTCTGGTTTTTGACGTCAGGAACTTTGATTTGCCTATGAAGTTTTCTTCTTCTGTTTCCTGCTAGGCTTTAAATTATGGATGATTTATTTTATGTTACTTATCGGTGTAAGTATTTGCGTAATTTCGTTAAAACCATGTGCTCCCCTAATTGTTTTGAGCAGTGTATGTATATATATATATATATATATATATATATATATATATATATATATATATATACAAACATATACATATATATATATATATATATACGTATAAATATATACATATATATACATACATACATACATACATACACACATACATACATATATATATATATATATATATATCGGGTGGCCATAATTAAACTGACAGTGCTCACAGTGTTCTGTAGCGCGATCTATTTGCGAGAATGACGCCACATTTTGTAGGAAGATTAAACAAGACGGGGGACGAAGGATTCCGCGAAAAAATAAATTAGTTCCAAAAGTCACCGCTAGGGGAATATTTGGCGCTGTGTAATAGAAAATAGAGTGTTAACAAATGCAAATTAATACGGAATAAAATTACCTTTTATTATGCACATTTTCTTATTTAGTTCAAGTGCAATATGGCAACACTTTTAAAAAAACGTAAAATCTACATAAACACCGATAAAGTCTCGTGATCTGCAATATCACGTACGCTGAGCAGAAGAAGAAGTTCTTTATTCAAATTTCACGTTACATCCATTGGCACAGTGCCAGCTGCTTGGGTTTTAAAAGGCAATGTGTTACGTTTCGAATCAATCGGATTGAAAGTTTATGTGCAATGTCTCCTTCTTTAGTCGAGCGTGCGTTACTGGTCAAATTCTTTTACCTCAACCAGTGCAACGCGTCAGCCGCTCTTCGTGCTTTTAGAACGCACAAAAAAATGCGTAAAGGTAA
>OU015490.1:257859657-257880529 GCA_907164885.2 Dolomedes plantarius
TTTCGGTTTCATTCTGCAGCAAGACGGTGCTACACCTCATTGGCATAAAAACGTACGTCAGTATCTGAACGTAGTCTACCTCATTCCTGGATTGACCGTGCTGGGTCAAACGATATGCCATTGCTTTGTTGGCCACCGAGATCGCCAGATCTAACCCCTTGTGATTTTTTCCTATGGGGTTTTGTTAAATACAAAATGTTCGTGCCTCCATTTCAAAAGGACTTAAAGCAACTGAAGCAGCGGATAACTGAAGTACTCGAATCGTTAACAAAGTATATTCTATCACGAGTGGGGCAGGAACTGGAATACCGCATAGATATTTGTCGTGTCACCGGAGGGGTAAACATAGAACATCTATAGAAACTTGGATAACTATCGTTTCACCGTAAATTTTATTTATCAAAATAAAGTAATTTCAGCTTTCCCAGGTATGCTCTTTTTTGTCCCATTCAATATGAATCACCCTGTATGTATATATATATATATATATATATATATATATATATATATATATGTATACACACACACACACACACACACACTAGTGGCCTAAATTGTGAAAACTTTATGAAAATGACACACTTTCCAAAAGGTTTTAGGGTTTAATTGTGCATTTTTTCGGTACAACTTCTTTATTTTTAAAGAAAATCCTACGAAGTCGTACATCATTGGAAAGATAAGCTATATATATACACACACTATCAAAATGAATCGGTACAAAAAAAAGAGGAACAAACAAACTGTTTTTTTACTCTCGTAGGTGACTGGAAGCGACTCACTGTAGTAGGGCCTTCCGAGGTCTCTGTCGTAGCGGTCGTACCTTTCGTACCTGTAGAGGCCGTCGTCGTACCTCAGGTTCAGCCCCGGGGGCAGGTGGCTTGGGGCGCCCGCCGGGCTCATCCGGGGCCCCAGCGTGGGGCTGGGCAGGGTCTGCTGACGCTTCGAAGGGGGCGGGCCGTCGGAACTGTTGTCCGAGAACCCGTTCTCCCTGGGCCGCCTACGGAGGAACAATCATTTGAGTTAGAGGATGACGCAGTGATATGCGCTCGGTGCGACACAATCACGTGAGTTCGATTAACATTATGATTCATTTGAGTATGCAATCATTTGAGTTAAATGATGACGCACTGACATGTGATAAACGTAAGGCAATCATTTGAGTTAAAGAATGACGCAGTGATAGGCGTTCAGTGCAACATAATCACATGAGTATGATTAACAGTTTGATTCATTTGAGTATGTAGTCATTTGAGTTAAAGGATGGAGCACTAACATTCGTTAAACGTAACGCAATCATTTGGGTTACAGAATGAAGCAGTGATAGGCGTTCATTGAAACACAATCGCGTGAGTGCCAGGTGATGGCCGAATGACTAGGGCGCTAGCATTCGGTTCAGATCCTGTGGGTTCGAGTCCCACTGTTGGCATGGATGTTTGTAGCCGTTCGGAATCGGCTTTAAACTGTAGGTCCCGGTCTAATTAGTCCTCGTGTAGCAAAAAGTTGACCGTAGTGCTCCAAACCAAACCAAACGAATCGCATGAGTACTTATGATTCATTTGAGCAAGCAGTCATTTGAGTTAAATGATGACGCACTGACGTGTGATAAACGTAACGCAATCACTCGAGTTAAAGAGCGACGCAGTAATAGGCGTTCAGTGCAACATAATCACATGAGTATGATTAACAGTTCGAGTCATTTGAGTTAAAGGATGAAGCACTACCACGCGTTAAACGTAACGCAATCATTTGGGTTAAAGAATGAAGCAGTGATAGGCGCTCATTGAAACACAATCACAGGAGTACTTATGAGTCATTTGCGCAAGCAGTCATTTGAGTCAAAGGATGCCGCACTGACATGCGTTAAGCGTAACGCAATCATTTGAGTTAAAGAATGACGGAGTGATAGGCGTTCAGTGCAACATAATCACATGAGTATGATTAACAGTTTGAGTCATTTGAGTATGTAGTCATTTTAGTTAAAGGATTAAGCGCTGACACGCGTTAAACGTAACGCAATCATTTGGGTTAAAGAATGAAGCAGTGATAGGCGTTCATTGAAACACATAATCACATGAGTACTTATGAGTCATTTGAGCAAGCAGTCATTTGAGTCAAAGGATGCCGCACTGACATGCGTTAAGCGTAACGCAATCATTTGAGTTAAAGAACGACGCAGTGATAGGCGTTCAGTGCAACACAATCATTTGAGTTAAAAAAGGGGGACAAGGGGCAATAATAGATTTCAATGTAACTCAGAGTCATTTGGGCAATCTTTAACAATTTGAGTCATTCAAGAGCACAATTGTTGTGTCAGAAGAAAGAATACCGGCAGTGAAACAACACAATAATTTGAGAAAATTTATGTTCACGACCATCTGAAAAAAATGACACGCGTGTTTCTTTGGTCAGTTAAAAACGGATGTTTAATATGTTCGTGATACTCACGTGTCGGGCGGCGTTCTCCGCTTGGCGCAATCTTTGGCGTCTGTCTGGAAGATGTCGCCAGGCTCGGTGCCGCAGCCCTCGAGGGTCAGGTGCTGTCGGGCGTATTGCTGGGGCGTCTGGTGGGCAAGGCGGGCGCAGTGCAGCAGGTCGGCCTGAAGAAGGGGGAGGTTGGCCTGCGAAAACACGAGGTCGGAAGCCGTGAGATGGGAAGGCGCCAACAGCAAACAAGATGTGCAACTCAAAGACAGGTAAAAGGGTAACCAGAAAAAGTTAATGACGTAGAAATGGCGTATAGATGACGTATAAACGAAAACTCGCACTAAAAGAACAACGGAGGCAGAACGCTGTGAGATGAGAAGGCGTCAATTTCGAAGACAAGATTACTTACTTGAGCCATAAAAGAATAGCAGTCACGGGCTTCTAAATGACGTAAAAACGAAAACTCATACTGAAAATGAATCATGATCCAATGCGTAAGTAAGCAGTCTCTGACCCTTTAAAATGCGAATATCATTAGATTTCTTTTTGATGAATTTAGCGAATATTAGAGAAGAAATTTCGTTAAATAGGTTACATAACGGCGTCAATGTCCGCAAAAGTTGCAGGGTGTTAATATCAGTGGGTTCAAAGCCCCGAATTAGGTTTAATAGGTTGTCTCACCACTCGCAAGAGGAAGAAACTGTTAATATTTTCCTTAAATCATAATTCTAAAAATATATATGAAGTACCTCTGAATGCTATTTTTTATCCATGACTGATATTACAACGGCCCATTTTCACCTAAGGCGCTGAAATTAGGGAAAATATCAAAAAGACAAAACAGAGAGAAAATAACCAAAGAAACGCAATAAATGAATAAAATAATAATGAAAAAATGCCCCACAAGCTGAAGGAATATAAGGAGCAGAACTGATGTTATTTACCAAAGTGAGTTTTAAAGATACTATGTGTTTTCCTATTTAACATTGAAATGAACTTCATATTTTTACGCACAGTTCGACGCATGCAACCAAACACGCTTTAAAGGAAGGATGTCTTACTTTAAGGAAAGGAACAACAAAGGGCCTGAGCGGGTAGTTTGTCAGGTCTTGCACTTTTTGGTGAAATTCCTCGATGGGCAGTGTGGAGCTCTGAAAGAGACAGAACGAAGTGTCATTAAAAAGACAAAACTGAAAAAAATCTATTTGTGTTAAAGTTTATGACTAAGCTAAAAACTTTCTTCGGGCAGATGTTAGGATCACTGCATCCGGTATTCGATGGGGGGGGGGGGGGGGGAGGAATGTTTCATCAAATTCCCCGCCCTATAAAAATTGACTGCGCACCCCCCCCCCCCAAAAAAAAAAGAGAGATTCCGGTTGCGCCATAAGACTTTCATCTTATTCTTGTCAACTACAATGTGGTCATACAAGCTGTACGGATGGGATCAAGTGGTGCCATCTAGTGAGACGGGCGGAAAAAAGGAGAATGAAAGTATATAGCAAGGGAGAGGAGGGAAAGGAAAAGACAGAGAATGAAATTAAATAACAAGGGAAAGGAGGAAAGCGAAAAGAGGGTAGACGAAATTAAATAGCAAAAGAAAGGAATTAAACTGGAAGATAGAGAATGAGATTAAATAACGAAGGAAAGGAGGGAAACGAAAAGAAAGAGAATGAAACTAAATGGCAAAGGAAAGGAGGAAAGGGAAAAGGGAGAATGAAATTAAATACCAAAGGAAAGGGGGAAGCGGAGAGGGCGAGAATTAAATTAAATACCAAAGGAGGGGAGGGAAGTGGAAAGAGAGAGGATGAAATTAAATACGAAAGGAAAGAAAGGAAGTGGAAAGAGACAGAAGGAAATTAAATACCAAAAGGAAAGGAGGGAAGTGTAAAGAGAGAGAATGAAACTAAATACCAAAGGAAAGGAAGAAAAAAGAGATTAAGAAAATTAAATAGCAAGGGAATACGAGGAAACTGTAAGATAGAGAATGATATTATATATGTTATTAGATAGGAGGGAAACAAGACGATTAGTAAAAAGTTCTTTGATAATCTGTTAACTAAAAACATTATAGTATTTTTTTCTTTTACGAATTATTGTTTTACGATTTACTGTTTACACAAAATGCCCAAATGCAGAAATGTTGAGAATAATTACAGAAAGAGACCGTAATAACTCACGGTTAGAAACAAGGCCCGCAGTTCCATCGGAACAACATGTTGCCAGAAATGTTCTAAGGGGGGGGGGGGGCATTTGGAGTACGAAATTCCCTCAGATCCGATGGTTAGGACACTGAGGTCGGGGTTTTGACACATCCGGCAGGTACTCACAACGATCAAGTCAACTTCAGGATGATCCTTTGAACACAGCAAATATTGGCGGCATAATTAGCCTCAACACGTGGAATGCGACATAGAAATTGTCTCGAAGATTTAAAAAACAAGTGCAAAAAAAAACGCTCTGAATGAAAACAGGAGCACAAAATCTACACTGGCACGAAATATTTTGCATGACCTGTGATTGGTTTTACGTATCACGTAGTCACTGCGTTCAGGTCAGAGATGGATTGAAATTTTTACAGCTGACGCTTCCGAAGCAGTGTGTACAAGGCCTCGGAGTTTAGAACCTCCTCTGTTCTGACCTTCCCATCATTTCTAATTAAAAGATGAATAACTTGGCGATTGACATCGCTACACGGCTAATGGCCGAAGGGAAAGGGTACTAAGAAAATTTTCCTTCAATTTTTAACACCATATAATCTGTTTCTAAATTCCCCCTCATACTCACGTAAGAAGTTTGCCATGAGTTGCACCAATCTGGCTAGATTCTAAAATTCACCGAAATATTTTTTACCACAAGCGTAATGGAATATATATATATATATATATATACTCATATATATATATATGAGTTTATTTATAACCTCATGAATTTATATATATATATATATATATATATATATGTGTGTGTGTGATAATAATCACATTTGGAACTGGGAGATGCAGTCGGTACGAGGAGTGATGCAGTTGGCACGAGGGTGTTGATCATACAGTAAATCGCTGAGCACAACTTGGAGAGATGCAGTCGGGCGTAGTGTTGATCCAGGGAAGCACTTACAAAATTTAGGAGAAACAAACATAGAGCCATTGAAGAAATGCACAAATTCCAAGACGTGCTTTATTTATCAGAAGGCGTAACTGCAGTGGCCACATGACTTGTCCGGCGTCCATGCCAGGACGGGACGCGGATTACATAAAGGAGCGGACAGCAGGTCCGACAGCAACAAAAGTTAGAAACGAAGAGGGAGAAAAGTCTTCTGTTCATGCAATATTAAATGGGTGTTTTGCGATATTGACGCCAGAGGGCCTAAACTACTTAATTTTTAATTGGGCGACTTTAGATTCGTGGAGTTCACGTGTCTACTTAAGTTTCCCGGGGACTGATAGATCCCGTGCTTGTAACTGCGAACTGTTGACCTGGGCGTAGTTATCCTACGTCCAGACGCCCAGACAGCCTCTGACCTGGCCAGAACTTTATGGCCAGGCCAAGTGGCCATAAAGTTCTTGCAAAGTGGGGTTTTTGACGTTATAAAGACATAACTTCAGAGTAGCTCGAGGGCTCTTCAAGAATTTTGACACTATACCGACATTCGAAATCTCATAAATTTCTAACACTCATATCTAGGGATGTTATTGAGTTCAGATACTTCACATGCCTGCTTAATGATCTGCAGGGCTAATATAAATTACTTACTTTATTTTTAGGTTGCAATTTTTGGAAAAGGGGGTCGTGCTTTATTAAAAAAGAGAATTTAGAATACGCGGTAAATGTTAATTTAGAGAAGGACGGTATTTCTTTCTTGTTACACACACACACACACACACACACAGACACACACACACACACACACACACATATATATATATATATATATATATATATATAAACTCATGACGCGACAGTCCGCTGTGGTCCAAGGCCGGCGGTACCCATCTCCGCTTTCAAGACCGTGAGCTTGAGGTGCCATACAGCATATGTCTCAGTCAGGTGGTCAAACTGACGTGAGACCCCCAGAGTTTAGTTCCAAAGCATGTTTAGTCCTCATTTTATCGACCCCTCAAGGATGAAAGGCTGAGTCGACCTTGCCCAATCAAAAGATCGAACCCTGGACCTGTGGTGTGGCAGCTTTAGCTCCACACCACAGGTCCAGGGTCACAGGCCCGGCTCGTAGACGCTTTTAGCCACTACGCCACCGGGCGTCATATACAGGGTGCGGCAGAAATAGCACTCTGATTTGGAACGTCAATAACAAAAATACAAAGCAATATAGAGAAAGAAATATTTTATACCTGAGAAAAATAAAAAAAATTATTTATTTATTTTTTTATTAATTATTGTTTTAATATTATTTATTTATTTGTTTATTTATACCCTCGGGACGTTCTTCCTGCCGACCCTGTATACACACACACACAGACACACACACACACACACACACACATATATATATATATATATATATATAAACAAAAAGTGATAGGAAAACAGTCCTCACCGCCAATCCCAGTATGAGAGCGTGCATCCTCTCTCCGGTTTCTGGCGAGATGTCGGCGCCGAACTGCTGCAGCGTCGCCAAGAAGCGCTTGAGCTTCGCCAGGGGGCGAGAGGCCTCTGCCGGGGGGGAGGGGGTCCGTCCCCCGCTCGCCGGGGCGGAGCCGCTCGAGTGGGGAGAGTGGGAACCGTTCATACCTGCAATCGATATGAGAGGATGTGAAAAATCTGAGATGTGATGAATGGCGCGCACACAGAAGACGTGAAAGTGTGACAAAAGCAAAAGGAAAAGCTCTCTCTAGGTCATCTTTACATCCAGAAATTTGCTATATATATATATATATATATATATATATATATATGTGTGTGTGTGTGTGTGTGTGTGTGTGTGTGTGTGTGCAGAGTGGTTATAATTAAAGTTCCACTTTCAAATGGTCATAAAAGGAACCTACTGCACCAAATGTTATCAAACTTGGTAATAGTATAAAGGAGGTCATGAGAATTTCTTTTCCGCGAAAAAATAAAAAAAGAAAAGTTCAAAAACTCACCACCACGGGGGAAATGGCGCTATATACAATATTGTTAAAAGAAAAATAAGACATGAAGACATCTGTTTAAAATGTGTTTAATCGTTTCTGAAACGTGTTACAAAGCATGTTCAATGTGGCGTCCACCATTTTCCGAAAGCAGGTTAAACCGCATTACTCCATTCTCAACAGCAGCTCTTAGCATATCAGGAGGAATGTTACGGACATGTCGGTGTATCGCATCTTTCAATTCCGCAAAATTCTTCAGATTATCACCATAAAGTGCTCTTGAGATAACCCCATAGCCAGAAATCACAGGGGTTGAGGTCTGGTGACCGGGAGTGGCCATTTTGTGCGGAAATTTCGGCCTATAATCCGTTTATTCGTGAAATATTGCTTAAGTAACAGTGTGACACATGTACCATTGTGCGGTGGGGCACCGCCCTGCATAAAAATCGTGGTGTCTAAAATGGCACATTGCTGGAGTCCAGGTATCACGAAACATCTTAACATTGACTCTAAGCGAGGTGCAGTCACAGTACATTTCACAGGTCCAGCTGTCGACTGCTCTTCAAAGAAAAATGGTTCAATTTTGAAACTAGCTGTCATACTACATCAAACGGTGACGTTAGGAGAATGCAATGGAACTGGGTAGATAACACGCGGGGTTTGTTTGGCACAAATCCTGCAGTTATGGGAGTTAAAATCGCCATTTAGGTAAAAATGGGCTTCATCTGTCCATAAAATGTCCCATGGCCAATGTTCTTCCATTTCCATCCATGCAAGGAATTGCAAAGTGAAATATTCTCTTGCAGCAGGATCGTTACGTTTAAGTTCTTGAACATGTACGTCCATGGTACGTCCACGTGCGTCCATGTACGTCCATGTACGTCCATGGTACGTCTCCATGGTACGTCCACGTGCGACAGCACGTACGCTGCACGTACCGTGCGTGCTTTCCATTGTTGCTTCCTCCACTGCTAATGCAACAGACTCCTCGGTTACCACAGAAGCAGGTTTCCTTCCCCTCCCAGGTGCAACAGATAACAAACCCGTGGCTTCAAACTTTGCCATCATTTTCCTTAAACCCTGCGGTGTCATTGGCCCTCGGTGTATTCCTCTAACTGAACGATACCTTTGCAAAGCATAACGTTCTTTGCTATCGCATTCATAACAATATTTAACGAGAAAAGCACGGTCTTGCATGGTTAGAGGCATGGTCGATTCATAACAATGAGAACTCTGACAAACAGGCTCACTTTTATCTGAAAAATCAGATGACGTGTAGAGCGCATCTGCATAAATGATTTGCTTCTTCCTGCCGTGAGCCAACTACAAGCCGTAGCGGTTCTGCATAACCCCACAAACAGTTTCGTTTCAGAAACGATTAAAAACGTTTTAAACCGATATCTTCATGTCTTAGGGCCGAATTTAGGATTCAAAATTCATAAATTAGCGATCTGCAAGAAAACGATTTCCGGAATGCGCATACTTTAAATGGTAGTTTTGTTTAGGTCAATGTTTCTTAAGAGTATACAAAATGTTAAACTCGTGTACCAAAAGGTTAAGTTAGATTCCGACCCTTATTTCGTTTAACAATATTGCATACAGTGCCATTTCCCCCCTAGTGCTGAGTTCTTGAACTCTTTTTTTTTTTTTTTTGCGGAAAAGAGATTCTCATGACCTCCTTTAAACTATTACCAAGTTTGATAACATTTGGTCCAGTAGTTTTCCTTTTATGATATTCAAAGTGAAACTTTAATTATAACCACCCTGTATATATATATATATATATATATATATATATATATATATATATATATATATATATGGCCGCCATAGGGAAATTTTACTGTATGTGTGCGTATATATGTGTATATCACTGTGTGTATGTATTACAGAAAATGAAATATTTCTTTCAGTGTTTTAGAAACAGGATGTTAGACACAAAATGTTACAAATGCCAGTTAACGGATAGGCTTACATTATGTTTCAGGGTATAATAGTGTTTTACATTAGATCCAACAGATCATCTCTTGCACTGTTCCGCGACAAAGACCCTGTCTGTTTAAATTATGCTTTATCTTTCAGTCGACAGAAATTACTTAATGAAGCATGATCTTATGGTGCATATACATTGGTGCAGAGTTCTCTGCCTGTGCCTTGGGGAATGCAGTGATTTATGTTCACTCTGTACTCTGTACTATGCGTGGATCGCCTCCTGTGGCGGTCCATGAAAGAAAGGGTGTGGGGGTCAGCGGGTCAAATGGTGTCGAGCGGGGTCGGGGGAGACACCAGATCAAAGAGCGGGAATGGGGGTGGTTCTAAATACCGTGTCTAATGTTACCGTGAGTAATGTGATGACAGGAGTCGGGGATCTGCAGGCAGAGAACTCTGCACCAATCTATATGAGCTATCAAAGATGGTATTGAACTAAACATTCTTCAAAATACTACGCTTAGCGTTCCTTCCTATTTTACCCAAGCAGTCGTTCCACTTTTATGGCATCGTCAACTAAATTACATTGCACTTACAAGCTGTACACGCACCAAACAACATTTTATCACTTGAACGTTCCCATAATGTAATATTAGACACACAATCTACAGAAAATGCTTCATGACCCCTTCAACAGATCGTCAAGATAAAGCAGTGTAGGATGGTTCAGATGACAGCCGGCAGAGGTCAGGAACAATGTTCAAGATACTCTCATTACATTACACTCACAGTATATAGAACGCTCCAGATAATGTTTCACATTACAGTGA
Source organism: Dolomedes plantarius (assembly GCA_907164885.2). Taxonomy (NCBI): domain Eukaryota; kingdom Metazoa; phylum Arthropoda; class Arachnida; order Araneae; family Dolomedidae; genus Dolomedes; species Dolomedes plantarius. Next base: position 257,869,925 of record OU015490.1, read on the forward strand.
AGGGATTCTTCCAGATTACAGTTCATAAAACTGTTAGCACAAAGTACAAAATTGTAGTAAATTCTACAGAGAACAGATGTGACAACGTTTTAGATTAGATTATACTGAACGTCACGATGTTTCATTACATTTACAATCTGCTGAGTGCTCCTGTAATGTTTCCCATTACAGTCAAGGGATTACAGTTCATAAAACTGTTAGCAGAAAGAACTAAATAGTACTTAGGTCTACAGAGAACAGACCTGACAACGTTTTAGATTAGATTCTACTGAGCATCGTAATGTTTCATTACATTTATAATCTGCCAAATGCCCCAGATAATGTTTTACATTACAGTCAATTCCGAGTGCTCCAGATAACATTACGGTCAAGAGATTGTTCCAGATTACAGTTCATATTTCAGTCGGCAGAGAGTACTAACTATGGGTTCAGGCGTCAGGGTACAGATGATATAAAATTCTATTCAACGGACCCCTAGTGTCTCACTACATGCAACTTTTCACTTCACTCGTCTGCAGCTTAGTACAATACAGTACAGTTTACGGAACTGACAGAGACAATAATTGCTCCAAATGGAAGGTGAGTGCATAACTGGCATACCTGCAGTAGTGCCGTGCTTGAGGGTGGGTGCCGAACTTCGGCCGCCAGAGGGCGCCGCCAGCTGTTGCTTCACTGCGTTGGGAGACTCTGGCATCCTCACGCTCTCCACGCCACTGACATCTGCGAAAGAGGGAAAATGAGTCCTCAAAACCCGTCAATCATATATATACATACATGTCTGTATATATATATATATATATATATATATATATATATATATATATATATATATATATATATATATCAGTTGAATCCGGTTAATTGGACCACCGGTTAATCGGAGCAGCCGGATATTAGGACCAAAATGATCGCGTTCCGATGTGGTCCGATTATCCGAAATCGACTGTGTGCGTATATATACACTCATGGACAAAAAAATTAGCGCACCAAGAAATAATTGCGGGATCGTAACGAAACTTGCAATGAAGGTACATGTCGGGGAGATATGCAAATGATTAGAAATGCAGCGTGATTGCGCATTACCTATAGCCGGTAGAGGGCGTTGAACATCGTACTCTGTGGAGTATAAAACAGGTAACCAAAGCTTGTTTGAGTGTGCTGAATCATTTACAAAGGAAGAGCTGAGATAGACATGCCATTACGCCGTGTTCGAAGACAATATAAGCAGTTGTCGCAGTTTGAGAGCGGGAGAATCGTCGGGATGATGGAACCTGGGTGGTCAGCTAGGCGAGTAGCTCGTCAATTAGGCCGCTCTGATTGTGTTGTGAGGAGGTGTTGGGACCAGTGGACCCGATAGATGTCATGTACACGAAGACCAGGCTCAGGACGCCCTCGACAGACCAGTCGTCGAGAAGACCGCCACATCGTAAGAAATGCACGCGTACAGCCAACTGCTTCATCGGCCGCCATCCAGGCACAGGTAGCACCTTCACTAGGGGCCTCTGTGTCTTCTCGAACCATACGAAGGCGCCTGGCTGAAGGACAGTTGGTATCGCGGCGCCCATTACGTGTGCTGCCCTTGACGCCCACCCATCGACGCCTCCGTTTGGAGTTTTGCCGAGCACGAGGAAACTGGACTGCAGTGGAATGGAAGCAGGTCGTCTTCCTGGCGACGAAACCAGATTTAATCTCGGCAGTGATGACAATCGTGTTCATGTGTGGAGAGCCCGTGGTGAACGCTTCAATCCTGCCTTTGCTGTACATCGACACATCGCTCCCACAGCTGTTGTGATGGTATGGGGTGCCATTGCCTACAATACACGGTCACCCCTAGTATTGTTCCGTGGCACCATGACAGCCCAGCGGTATGTTCATGAAATCCTGCAACCACATGTGTTGCCACTCATGCAACGGCTCCCAGGAGCCATTTTTCAACAAAACAATGCTCGGCCTCATACGGCAAGGGTGTCACAAGACTGTCTCCGTACTGTTACTACCCTTCCTCGGCCTGCCCGATCCCCAGATTTGTCTCCAATCGAGCATATCTGGGATCATTTGGGACGACGAGTTGGGCATCCCACGAGTTTGAACGAACTAGAGGCAAGGTTACAGCAAATATGGAACGAAATGTCTCAAGACATCATACAGAACTTGTATGAATCAATGCCCGATCGTATCGCATCGTGCATTGGCGCTAGATGGGGTCCAACGGAGTATTAACTCCTCCATTCTTTTGCCTTTTTCTCTGAAATAAATTATCCTTTTTCTTTGATTTTCTTATCATTTACTTATATCAAAGTAGTCATTACGTATGTAAAAATTCGTTTCATTTTGACGAATCCTTCTTGGTGCGCTAATTTTTTTGTCCATGAGTGTATATATATATATATATATATATATATATATATATATATATATATATATATATATATATATCCCTCCAAGAGGAAGCAACATAGTGAACGGTATGTTTGCGAAACTAAATTTTTCGTCATTACGAAAAAGAAATTTATTCAGTCAGCAACAGAAAGCGTAACATCAATAAATAAACGATGTATATATATATATATATATATATATATATACAGTCACACCTATCAAAAGCCAGAATAATCACCTTTCTGGCGATTGTACCGGCGATTTACTTCACGATGTCACGTTACCTGCTGTGGCAAAAATCTGAATATCTTTCACAAATATGAGTTCCTTCAACATTTAAGACTTTAATAATGACTTTTGGCGAAGCTACAACTATAAACGATGCGGAATCCTGAAACCCCAACAGGGCTTTAACTAAGTAACCTATGAGGCATTAAAGAACCTTGAACCTCAACATCTGATCGTCCCTTGACTTCTGTAACATCCAGGGACTTCGATTTGGTACCAAAATGGGTACCATGGTGGGCAGTGGCCTCATGTATATACGGAAGGTTCTTTGTTGAGGCTGGTGCAGGAATCAGCGGTGAATATTTTACATGTCATTAAGTCGTTGGTAGAGACAAAACTTGTTTGCATGGTGAAATGGGGGCTATTTTTGTAGCCTTAAAGCAGATACATTCTCGTGAACAGTGATTCACCAGGGTTGTGATTTTGTCCGATTCTGGAGCCGCTCTACTACTATCTAATACTAGCTGAAAACCCGCGCTTCGCTACGGAGTACATTCAAATTAAATTCAACGGTCAATGTATGCAATTAATGCAAAAAAAAAATAAATATATATATTTATAATAAATGCGACGATTAATGTATACGATTGATGATATATATATATATATATATATATATATATATATATATATGTGTGTGTGTGTGTGTGTGTGTATATATATACATATATTGTTACGTTTTGGCCCTTTTCGGGGAAGAGGGACCACCCAAGCAAAAGCCCATCCCTTTACGAATTCTTCCCGGTTCCAAGAAACCATCGTGGGTCGCTCCTGCGCCCCTACCCCCGCCAGCTGGCTGAAAAGGAGTGTGTGGGTGTCTGCCCTGGAGAGAGGTGGCTGGTGTTGAGCCTCGAATTTGTCCGTCGAATACGGTGAGGGAATGCGCCGTTGCGGACCGATTGCCTGAAAAATTCTTCTCTCGGCTCCCGATTTTACAAATGGAGAGATACATCTCTGTTAATGTAAAAGATATTTTGGTTCCTATAGAACCTCTCATATGCCTAGACTCTCTGTCTTGTACATAGTGTACAGTTTTATTTGTTTAATACAAGCTCTGTGTAATATAATTGTCTCTCGTGTGTCTCATTTTTCCACCGAGGACGTTACAATATATATATATTTATTAAAAAAATCGTAAGGGATATTTATTTTTTGGGGGATAATATCCAATCTTCTGCTGCATTACCAAGAAAAAAAAATTGTCTATTTAGTTGTTATGCATGTGACGATAAATTTATTTAAAGTGCCAGAAAAAGAAATCACGCGATCGGCATTTAATAAATAAAATTCTAAAAATGAATCTTGAAAAATTCACCCAAAATCTGAAAATCGAGGTAAAGGTTCGAAACATGATTTCATTTCCGAGGCAAACCTTGTCATTTTCTCTATCATGACCCAATTGGACCCGTGTAATGGTGCATGTACACACAAGCGAATCAGCTCCCCCCGTCCCCTCTTGACACATTTTGGGGTCGATTAATCACGCTCGTCCCTTTGATGATTCGTCTCCGACCGCTGCGGAGAGCGATCGGAGACGAATCGTCAAATGGACGAAGGCGAGGGGACCAATATACACAGTGTATATCTTTTCAATACATATTTATATAGAATATACACTTTCTCCTACACACTTCGCTCTCAGTTTTGCGTATGTGTAGTTGTAGTATAAAGGAAAATGTGAACTTCGTAAGACCCCCACCCCAAATAACCCTCATCAGAGATGTCAACGGATGTTAGAAGGAACTCACCCCCATCCCTCTGAAAGCTTTCATGTGACTTTCTCCTACACTCATATACTCGTGCATATATATATATATATATATGGTGGGTGTATTTTCTGTGTAACCGGATGCAGATGCTACCTTCCACAACTTAAAGAACGTTTTTCCCCCCTTGCTTCCGAACATCTTAAGGCGTCCAAATCCTCCCATACCAGAGATGTAAACGGATGTTAGTAGGAACGGATCCCTTTCCCCCGGAAGGCTATCACGTGACTGTCTCCCACACTCCCGGCGGAGTTGGTCACTTAATTGAATGGCGGGGAAAGGATGGGGTGGACGGCATCGATTACTTCGTTCTCTTTCGTCGACGGGGAAAATTTAAAAGGGAGGAGCAGGCGGGATGAATGGAATGGAAAGCACACATTCTTCTTGGTGCTGTCTTTAAATGTGTTTCTTGACTGCATTCTATGGTCGTGCATTCTATCTTCGTGTGTATATATTCGTGTGTGTATATATATATATATATATATATATATATATATATATATATATATATATATATATATATATATATATATATATATATTTATTTATTTATAATAAATACAACCATCAATGTATGCAATCGATGTAAAAAAAAAGATTATAAAAAAAATCGCAACGGATATTTTTATAGACAAAATAATGTAGAAGAAAATATTCAAATTAAATCTAATAGAACATACTAAAGAATATAGTACAGTTTGAGGAACATTTCTTTTACTGTATTTTAATATTTTTTTGGATAATTTCCAATCATCTGCCACATGAACAAGAAAAAAATATTCTTTTTGTCCATTTCGTTGTTATGCACATGACGATAAATTAATTTAGAGTGCCAGAAAAAGAAATCACGCGATCGACATTTAACAAATTAAATTCTAAAAATGAATCTTTAAAAATTCACCAAAAATCAGAAAATGGAGGTAAATATTCGAAAAAGATCTCATTTTAAAGGAATTTTTATGATCTTTCTCGCGATATAAATTTTATAACCTTCAAATTATTATTTTAAATGCAAACTTAAAAAAAGTCACTAAAACAGCTTAAAAATTTAATTTTAAAAAATCTAAGAAGAATTTTTCAAAAATCTCTCTAAGTGCACCCCTACTCTATAAGAAGAATCGCCATGCAAAATGTCAGCCCTTTGGGTCCAGCGGTTTGGTCTGTGCGTTATATGTTAGTCAGTCAGTCAGTCAGTTACGGAACTGTTTTATATATATACTAGCTGAATATCCGTGCTTCACCACTTAGTACATTCAAATTAAATACAATGGTCAATGTATGCAGTTAATGCCAAAAAAACAATAATAAATATTTATAATAAATACAACGGTCAATGTATGCAATTAATGCCAAAAATAATATATATATATATATATATATATATATATTTACAAAAAAATCGTTATGGATATTTTTGTAGACAAAATAATGTAGAAGAAAATACTGAAATTAAGTCTAATGGAACGTACTAAAGAATATAGTACACTTAATCTAGTACAGTTTGAAAACCATTTCTATTACTGTATTTTAATATTTTTTTTTGATAATGTCCAATCGTCTGCCGGTTAAGATAGAAAAAAAAGTTGTCAATTTATTTCGTTGTTATGCACATGATGTAAAAATAATTTAAAGTATTACAGTATCACAAAAAGAAAAGAAACCACGTGATCAGCATTTAATAAATTGAATTCTAAAATTTAATATTTAGAAATTCACCAAAAGTCAGAAAATGGAGGCAAAGATTGGAAAAAGATTTCATTTTAAAGGAATTTTTATGCTCTTTCTCGTGATATAAATTTTATAACCCTCCGATTATTATTTTAAATGAAACTTTAAAGAATTTTACAAAAACAGCTTAAAAATTTAATTTTCAAAAATCTAAGAAGAATCTTTCAAAAATCTTTCTTAGTGCATCCCTACACTACAAGAAGAATCGCCATGCAAAATTTTAACCCTTTAGGTTCAGTGGTTTTGTCTGTGCATTGTCTGTCTGTCAGTCAGTCAGTTACGGAACTGTTTTATATATATAGATTATAGATTATACTTTCCTCTCGAACAAAATCTATAAAAATATTTTTCAACTTCTAACATCTTCAAATGAAAAATAGCGAACAGCTCAATGGTTTATATTTGGCGAGTGTTCATTTAGGAATTAAAATTATGAAACAACTCAGTTAAATTTTTTGTATTAATTATTTAGTATAATACTGGAAAATTTACTTAGGGCGCAATGTAATGCATTTAAAATGAATGTTGACGGAAGTCTCATTGCTAAAAAGCGTCGTAAAGCCAATGAACGGAAATGTAGATGGCTTTCAAGACAATGGTCAGGAATCGCTAAACCGAATACATGCAGCAGTCTGTTAACAGACAAAATTTAATATTTCATAATTAATACCTGTAATAGAATTAAGTAATGTGATGCTATTATGTGGAGTTCAGATTTTATTTAAATTTTTTAAAAATTGCATCTTAAATGGATCATAATAGTGCTGATATTGCATAGTTTTAAATAAATAAAAATGTGTAAGATTTTAAAAAAAGAAAGTAGAGAAGATATTAAGCATACAAATAATATTGACTTTGCAGATGTAAATTGATAAAAATTAAAATTAGCACGTCATTTTTGGCGGTCTAATCACTAGTATATATATATATATATATATATATATATATATATATATATATATATATATATATATATATGTATGTATATATATGTAATAAATTAAATATTAGGCCCTCCATTCTATCATTTAAATTCCCTTTCCTAAATCCAATCAACAGTAACATTACTTTAGCGCTTTAAAAACCCATAACAACAGGACTTCCCATAAAATAGCAAACGTTGCATTTCTACACGTGTATACGTCTCGAGAAAGGCGTTGGTTCGCATCGCCAGCCCCAAATTCCGCTGACATTTCAAAACAACAGGCACATGTACCGCGCTTCTAGCGCGTAAGGTTGAAAGGTGATATTACACTTCGCGCCGAGCTGTCGTATGAGATGGACAGATGTTACTATCGCTCTAATAAAACTATTCGACACGACTGCTTCAAAATTTTAATTCCTTTCAGGCTGAGTCTAGCTCCAGTCATGAAAATTTGAGCTAGTTTTCCTTTTCAGGTTGCATTTTAAGAACGATATGTAATGGATATATTACATATATATATATATATATATATATATATATATATATATATATATTTGTAGAAAAGGAAAAAGGTCACAATAATAAAGGATAAACGAAAACGAGACGAGATGAAAAGCCATCACTGAACTATCAAAACAAAACAATAAAGAACACGATACAAAATACCGCAGAATTGCGAGAAGGATGAAAATTAATCGTGACGAGAGTTACTCAACGAGAAGGACTTGAGATGTATATACATATATATACATATATATACAGATGGTTATAAAAATAATGTAAACACATATCAATATTAGTGATGTTTATGAAAGTGCTTCGAATTCCATAAAAAACAAATCTAGGGACCAGTATTTTTTATAGAATATTGTGTATACATTATTCTACTCTAAGGTAGCAGTAATGAAACTATAGGCATCAGGCTCTTTGAGACATAGCGTAAGATGTCAAACCTTGTAGACCGTGCAGAGAGGGCAAATTGTTGAACCGCGTCTAATTGGAGTATCTATTACAACAGGGGTGTCAAACTCGCGGCCTATTTTGCGGCCCGGCCAATATATTGGCACACAATAATATGTAATAAAATAACCGACGCAGAATTATAATAAGATAGAAAGAATTCGCTAAATGTTCTTTTAATGATACTCTTTTTTTGCTATTATTAAACAAAATGCATATATTTATGTTGAATATACTGTAATTAGGTAAATAAACCTACGTTTCTATTAATATTGATTTTTTTGCGGCCCACCTACAGTTAAACCTTGTTTGTTTGGCCCAAGGTAGCCTTTGAGTTTGACACCCCTGTGTTACAACATCCCCCGTGGTTTTGGGTGTTTACCGAGCTATGATATCGAAAGTAATGACGGAATACAGAGTGAACAGAAAGACATCCTCTGTGAAACAAAATAGTGGACGGCGGGTGTCGAATCGGACTATGACATCAAAAAGGAAGACAATTGCAGTCAAAGTGACCGTAGAGCTCCATCTGAATCTGCAGACTCCAGTTTCAGTCATCACAGGAAAGAGAAAACTGCACAAACAAAACATTTACGGCAGACTAGTAACTTCCAAGCCACTTGTAACAGATGTGAATACAAAACGCCCTCTACAATGGTGGCACGAGCACAAATCCTGGTCGAGTGATACGTCGAAATGTGACATTTGGTTAGACGAATCAATGTTCACTTTGTTCCCCGCAACAGGACGTGCGTATGTCTGAAGAACACCTACACAAGCGTATGATCATGCTTGCCTCATGCCGACTGTGAAACACGGCGGGAAAATTTCTCAGGGTTTCGGCGGCCATCTCATGGTTTTCAAAAGGGAACTATTGTAACCCCGAAAGGGAGATTGACTGGGAAGGACTATGTCGAACTTTAAACCGACCAGATACATCTTACGGTGCAAAAATTGTTTCCTTCAAGAGATGGCGTTCTCTATGATGACAATGCTCCGATCCATACAGCTAGATGTGTCAGGTCGTGGTTTGAGGAACATAAAGACCGAGTCAAACACCTTATCTGGCCCGCACAATCATCGAACTGCTGTGGTCTGTTTTAGAGAAAAGAGTCAGGAATCGATATCCACCAACAGCACCTGCACAGGAACACTGACGATTCATCCATAAAGAATGGCATAATATTCCCTTAACCACTATTCATGACTTGCATAATTCAATTCTTTAGTGAACTTGGTGCTATTAGATGCCATAGATGTTCCTATGAAATATTAATAAAGAATTTCATGTTATTCCTAAATGTTTCCAATATTTTGATAACCACCTGTATATATATATATAAGAGACACAGTTGAAAGTGAAAAACCAGTATATTCAAAGAACCACTACAGCCAGGAACTAAAAACATGAAAAGATAAGTGAAAAATAGGTTTTTGACAGCATCTTTTCATCAGCAGTGCCGATACTGTCTAAAAACCAAAAGATTGTTTCTGATAAGTATGATCTGAGCAATAAACATACTTAGACACCGTACAATCCATATGAAATAGAAGAAGGAATAACCATATTATATATATAGAGAGAGATAGGGAGACAGAAAGAGAGAGGGGGAATATACACACATGTATTACGCACACTGGTATATATATATATATATATATATAAATTAACAAGGCTTTGAAATTGACCACACATTAGAGTATAGGCTTAAAAGCCAAAACATAGATGAACTTAAATCAATTTGTCAAAAACCTTATTCATACTTTTCTTTACATGTTGGATGTTCCTGGCTTCAAGTAGCTTTAGAGCTATTACTGGTTTTCTCTTTCATCTTATTCTTATATATATATATATATATATATATATATATATATATATATATGTGTGTGTGTGTGTGTGTGTGTGTGTGTGTGTGTGTGTGTGTGTGTGTGTGTGTGTGTGTGTGTGCGTGCGTGTGTGTGTGTGTATATATAATAATAATAATAATAATTACTGAACGAGAAGGGACTTGAGATAAGCACCACTCTTGAAACATGCTCAACAAATAAAAAAAATGAACAACTCTTCAATAACGCGCAGCTGTGTGCCACAAAATTTTAAAACGACAACAACAATAAACGATCAACGAGAAGGACACGAGGTAAGAGGAATCCTTTCAACAAACGAGAAAAAGAAAGCCCACAATAGAAAAATTGCCAGAAAAGTACAAAAAGACGGCGAGAAGGACTAAAAGGAAGGACCTGAAGGAATTCTGAAATTTAATTATCACTAATTTTTTTAATTTTCAATTACTTTAAATTTTTTTAAGTATTTAATTAATTTTTTTATTTTTAACAGTTTGATTATTTTTCATATCAATTTAGGCAGAAATTTTAAAAAATCAAGCTGTGACAACTACACAACGAGAAGGACGCCAATGTTAAAATGTCAGTTACTAAGGAAAAATGACCGAAGTGTAAAGTTCCGTAGAATTGCGAGAGGGAAGAAAAATAAATCGGGACAAGAGACGCAAATACTCAGCAATAAGGACTTCAGTCATTCTTACAACAAGCGCGACA
>OU015490.1:257881029-257918529 GCA_907164885.2 Dolomedes plantarius
GCGATGGAAAATTCGAATCAACCACGCTAAGTGTCACAAGATCATTTTTAATCCGCTACTGCAACCCCCCTCTTATGTCTTTGTGTCTATTGAAGAGTTAAGACTAAGCTCTATCTGCTAACTTATTTCTAACTTAAAACTCCTTTACTCCATAAATGCATGTATATTCACCAACCCATAGCAACTTTCCAGTAATTTTAGTACAAATATTGTCCTATTTACACAATACACTAGCATGTTTGTGGCGCATTCGGTAAGAGCGTTCATTTACTATACTACACGAAGCGGGTTCGAATACGGATCGTACAGATTTTGCTAAACACCTGTATTTTCAGCTTTATTTTTTTATTTTTAAATTATTATATATTATTATTTTTTTATTATTTTTTAAAATTATTTTTATTTATTTTATTATTTTTAAAATTATTATTTTTATTTTATTTTATTTTTATATTATAATGTGTATAACATTTCGTATACTTTTTTTCTATGTTATTATACTGTGTTTTATTTTTTTAATGGATTTTGGTAGGTTATTATAATTTATGTATTTATGTTTTACTTTTCAGGAATTTTGCTCCAATGATAAAGGCTAAATCTTTTCTATGTTATTTTACTGTATTTAGTTTTTAAATTGATTTTGGTTAACAAACATTCGACAATTTGACATTTTTCTTTCAGCTTTACTTTCCTAAAGACAATTTGACATTTTTCCTTTTCAGCTTTTAGTGGTTTTATAAATGTATATATTTATGCTTTACTTTTCAGGGTTTTTTGCTCCAATGATGAAACGCTAAATCTAGCTGAATTCTGAAGATATTATTGTAAATTTATGGTTTTTTATGTTGGGTTTTCTTTTTATTCATGTGTATAACATTTCACATGCTTTTATTCTATGATATTTATACTGTGTTTAGTTTTTAAATTGATTTTGGTTAACAAACATTCTTAAAATCCCGGGCAACGCCGGATAAATTATCACCTGTGTAGGTTGATAATTTATAAATTTTAAAACTGTTACCACATGTATATTTACAGATCCACAAGAACTTTCCAATATTTTTAATTAATAAATAACCAAACTCTCGATTCACAAGCGTACAGTAGATGGCGCCACTATTTTAATTTTTTGTGTGTCTATTTCGTTTTATGTGACGATAAATTTATTTAAAGTACCAGATAAAGAAATCACATGATCAGCGTTTAATAAATTAAATTGTAAAAATTAATCTTTAAAAATTCACCAAAAATTAGAAAATGGAGGTAAAGATGCGAAAAGAATTCCATTTTAAAGGAATTTTTATGATCTTTTTCGTGATATAAATTTTACAACCCTCAAATTATTATTTTAAATGCAAACTTGAAAAAAGTTACAAAAACAGATTAAAAATTTAATTTAAAAAAATCTAAGAAGAATTTTTAAAAAATCTTTCTTAGTGCACCCCTACATTATAAGAAGAATCGCCATGCAAAATTTCAGTCCTTTAGGCTATGTACACATGAGAGCGTTGCAACGCGCGCTCTAGGGCAGTTGACTACTGTTTTTTGACAGGCATATTTCTATTTTTTACAAAGTGCAGATAAATAAGATATATATGAAATACATGAATTTTTCAAAATGAACTTATGCGAAATTTTCAAATGTTATTATTTTTAAATTTTTTTAAACATTTGAATTAAAATAAGGGAGTTGATGTTACATGAAAGATACGCAACTTCGTGCCCAATATGCTAATGTATATTTTTTATTTTATGATTTATGTATTTTATTATTTTTCTGATATAGAACCACAATAATACATTCCCTGAGTACATTATAAATTTACATTTCTTTAAATTTCTCTCCCCTTTCTATCTACAGATGATATTTTTGAATGTATATTTTGAATGTTTTTCGTGATATAAATTTTACAACCCTCAAATTATTATTTTAAATGAAAACTTGAAAAAAGTTACAAAAACAGATTAAAAATTAATTTAAAAAAACTAAGAAGAATTTTTCAAAAACTTTCTTAGTGCACCCCTACATTATAAGAAGAATCGCCATGCAAAATTCAGTCCTTTAGGTTCAACGGTTTGGTCTGTACTTTGTATGTCAGTCAGTCAATCAGTCAGTTTGTCAGTTACGGAACTGTTTTATATAATATAGATTTTATTACTATCTCTATATCGTAACGTTAACTTCATGCGCACACATTATTTTTAACTGGCATTCAATTGGCTGTTAAAACTTTATATTTACATCCTATTTAAAAGAAGTAGGGTGTAAATTGTAGGGTGGAAAGTTGGTAAAATTAAAATTTTGTGCAATGTATTTTAATTTCTCGATTAAAGTAGTTTTTTTTCTAAAAATCAATTTATTTCGCTTGAAAAGCTAAATATTTATGCACGCGGTTTATATTATTATTACTATCTTTATATCGTAACGTTAACTTCATGCGCGAGCATTATTTTCGTATGCTTTTTTTATTATTATCATCTTTATAATAGCTTTATTTTCATATGGTTTTAAGCAACTATCGTTGTTATTCATATTTGTTGGTTTTTTATTAATTAAAAATTAAGGGTAATTAATTCGATTCCGGAAGTTCTTATCTTTATTTTCATATGCTTTTTCATTTACGAATTATTCAAATGTTGGTTAAAAAACTTTTGCGCAATTTATATATTTGTGTGTGTTTAATTATTGAAATTAATAAATTTATATTTCTGGAGAGGATGTTTCAGATTTTAGTGGTACTATGATGAAAGGCTGAATATACCAAAATTCTGAGGAGTTTATTATGGAGAGAAAAGGAATTTAATATGTAGAGGATGTTTATAGGAGTTAAATGTGGAGAGGAGTTGAATGGTTTGCAGCCCTCAATCAAACACTTCATTTTTTTAAGAGGCAACGCTGCAGTCATATCATTGTTCTATTGGAAATTTCTGCTGAACCTGTAATTGCAGCTTTTTTTTACCCAATGATGAAAGGCTAATTCTAGCTGAATTCTGAGGAGTTTATATAAATTTATATATTTATAGATTTCACAAGGTTTTTTTTCTATGTTATTTATACTGTGCTTAGTTTTAAATTAATTTGGTTAACAAACATTAGAGAATTTGACATTTTTACTTTTCAGATTTTAGTATTAAAATGATGAAAGGCTGAAATTCTGAGACGTGTATAACATTTCACATATATTTTTTATGTTATTATACTGTGTTAATTTTTAAATTGATTTTGGTTAACAACAAACATTCTTAAAATCCCGGGCATCGTCGGGTACTTCAGCTAGTATATATATATATATAATTATATATTTACATACATACATATACACATATATATATATATATAATATATATATATATATATAATATATATACACTTACATAATAATCTATATCTATAAAGGAAGAAGTCCTGACTTATATATACATATAACATACACGTATTAACGCCCAGCAAAAACTATTGGAGATACAGATATCAAATTTTAGGAGCTTATTACTTTTGTGATGAAGGCGTCATTTAAGAAGCGATTTTTTAAAATTCGCCCCCCAAGGGAAGGAGGGGGGCAAAACGTGTTTTTTACATATTCCTTCATATCTCAAAGAAGGATGTTGATATCCATAACATTCTTGCTTTAAAATGTAAGTAACATGAATACCTAAAAACTAATTTCAGGATTTTTCAAAATTAGGCCCCAAGGGGGAGGGGGGAAAAACGTATTTTCCCATATTCCCTCATATCTCAAAGAAGGAAATTGATATCCAAAAGATTCTTGCTTTAAAATGTAAGGAACTTGATTACCTAAAATCAGTTAAAGGATTTTTTTAAAAATTCGGCCCCAAGGGGGGAGGGGGCTAAACGTGATTTTACGTGTTTTTCACATGAAACGGATATCCATAAGATTCTTACCTTAAAATAAAGGAAGCCGAATACCTAAAAATCAGTTCCAGGATTTTTCAAAATTCGGCCCCCCCAAGGGGGGAGGAGGGGGCAAAACGTGTTTTCCTTCATATCTCAAAGAAGGAAATTGACATGTTAAAGATTCTTGCTTTAAAATGTAAGGAACATGAATACCTAAAAACCAATTTCAGGATTTTTCAAAATTTGGCCCAAAAGGGGGGGAGGGGGCAAAACGCATTTTTCCCATATTCCCTCATATCTGAAAGAAAAAAAAAAGCTAGCCAAGATATCCTTAAGATTCTTGCTTTAAAATGTAAGGAACTTGATTACATAAAATCAGTTTCAGGATTTTTCAAAATTCGCCCCCCAAGGGTGAAGGGGGGCAAAACGTGTTTTTCACATATTCCTTCATATGTAAAAAACCTGGTTAAATAATACACCCATACCTCGCTTTACGGCCTAGATACGTTCCGGAAGAGTAATAGAGCTCAGGTTAACTCCATTCATTTTTATTATCTTGGGCAACGTGAGGTAATTCTTTGTTATGAAACCGGCGATTTTCACAAGGGTTTACGGGAAGCCTCAAACTCCTCGAAGGGCCGGGATCCAGTGGGTTATCAAAATTGAAAGAAATTTTAATGTTGACATTAGCATGGGGGGTGGGTTATTATAATATGCTGGGATGATGACCAGTGGAGAGGGGTATAGATTGCCATAAATACAAATATACATATCATACAAGTAAGCTTTATTAAGGGTTCACCCGTGCAACGCCGGTATATAAAGCTAGTATATATATATATATATATACACTTACATATATATATATATATCTATAATATATATAATATTATATATATAACCTACCTCTGTGGACTCGTCCTGGTGGTTGAGCGCGGCCAGGGCTTCTTCGGCCGCCTGCCTGCGTGCCTCGGTCAACAGCCGCTCCATCTTGGCCCTCTCTGCGGCCAGCAGCTCGCCCGCTTTCGCCTCCGCCGCCTTCTGCAGCTCCGCCACGGCCGCCCGTTTCGCCGCCTCGTCCACCACCGCCTCCGACAGCAGCGGCGGCTGGCCCCGGGCCGGCGACTCGGACACTGCAAACGGAGTGCTTCTGTTATGCAACTCTCTAGGCATACGTACATACATACATATGGGTCGATATACCCATATATGCATACATACATACATATATATATATATATATATATATATATATATGTATATATATATAATATATATATGATATATTATATATATAATATATATATATATATATTATATATATATAATATATATACATATATATATATATATATATTATATATATATATATATATAATATATAATATATATATATGTATGTATATAACATATATGTGTAGATATATGTATATATATTATGGATAGTATATGTAATTATAATATATATTATATATCTATATATATATATATATATATAATATATATGTATATATATATGTATATGTATATGTATATGTATATATATATGTATATATGTATATATATGTATAGTATGTATAATATGTATTATGTATATATATAGATGTATATGTATATATATATATATATATGTTATATAATACATATATATATATATTATATATATATATTATATATATTATAGATAGTATATATATAATATATATATATAATATATACTATAATATATATAATCTATATATGTATAAATATATAGATATGTGTGTGTGTGTGTGTGTGTGTGTGTATATAACAGTTGGCTCTATGTTTAACGACGCTCTACTTAACGACGATCTCTATTTAAAGACAATATGTTCCCAGTCCCGGCCCCTCCGACATTATGGGAAATGTTATTTTTCACAAATTCTGTTTAAGAGCGATCTCTACTGAAGGACGACTCGAACGGTCCCTTGAAAGTCGTTAAACAGAGAGTCTGCCAATAAGTATTTGGACTCCCATGCAAATGACGATAACTGAGGTCCTGATACACGTTACGTCCTCCGCCGTTAAATATCGTGTAGGAAACAATATTGGCATGAGTCGCATGCAAGATGCCACGAAGTGCAGAGTTATCTGATTTCGAGAAAGGTGTCATCACGGAAATGGCCGATCCTTAAAAGGACATATCTAGCGGGCTGAATTACCGAAAAACGACTGTGGCACTTGCTGCCGCCCGTAAGCATTTGATCACAAAGTCCAACCACGCTGCTCGGTTAATGTGGTGCAAAGCACGACGAAAATAGACCGTAGATCAGGGGAAATGGGTCCTTTGGAGAGACGAATCAAGGTTGTCTACCGTTTGGATGGCATTGTCTGTGTCTGGCGTCTGCCTGGAGAACGCCTCCTGCCAACGCATTGTGCCCACAGTAATGTTCGGTGGAGGTGAAATTAGGGTGGGGGTGTTTTTCACGGTATGCTCTTGTACCCTTGGTCCCAATTCACGGTAAGCTCAACGCCGACACCTACTGCACTATTTTGGATGACGGTGTGCTCCCTACGTCGTGGCAGTTTTACGGGTTGGACCCATGTTACTTCCAGGACGACAACGCCAGCTGTCAAGTTGCGAGATCCACCGTGGATAGGTATGTTGACAATGGGTTAACCGAATGGATTGGCCTGCCCAGAGCCCACCCGAACCCTTTCGAGAATCTCTGGACGAGTTGGATTGCCAATTAAGGGTGCAACAACCGTCCAAAATCGGCGATGGAACTTAAATGTCTTCTCCAAGCCGAGAAGAAGAAAATTCCACTGTCATACAATGACAAGTGGAAAGCATGCCCCTGTGGTTTCTCTCGTACAGGCTCTACCAGCTATTAAATATGAATAAATTTTGTGTTTCTTTTCTATCACAGGAGTCCAAATGCTTATTATTAGTAGACTAGAAGGTAACCCGTCATTTTGACGTCATAATACTAATAATGACGTCGTCACAGTGGAAAAGTATACGAAAGTTAAAAATATCCCGAATTATCTAACAATATTGCATTTAATCCACACCTTGTAAAAGCAAACCTTTCATTATTTTTTATTTATTTAGTTTTTCATGCGATTGGAGTAGTAGACTGCCATCCAGTTTTTTAAACAGCTCACTACGCGATATGAATACTTGATTCATTCACATTGAAGTTTTTTTACTTTCAGAATTCATCGCAAAAGTAAACAGATTTTTAAAAACTCTTAAATATACAGCTAAAAGCATCCAATTTTTTTAGTTCTGAATGTTTTATAGAAAAATAGGCTGAACAAACGCGATTTGATGGAGAAGATATTAGTTTTTAGGTAAGAAAAAATTCTGATCCACATCTGAAATTGAAATTAAGCCTAACCGGCCGTTGTTTACCGGCTTCAATTGAAATGAGTACATCCCGGAAGTGTTTACAGAGACAACGGCTATTATATATATAATAGTGTATATACGATATACAGTGGTGCCTCGACTTACGAGTTTCATTTTTTTCCGTGATGGAGATTGTACCTCGAATGACTCATATGCCAAATCAATTTTCCCAGTGAAATGAATTGAAATGCCATCAATCCGTCCCCCGCCCTCCAAAATAACAAACAAAAAACACCGCAATTCCTTGTTACATGTTTCTAACTGAGAAAAACGTATTTATTAAATAACATATATTGTACAAAAACAATACTGCATATACTCGTTTTGTGAAGGATACTGTGGAGATCAGAAGACTTGAAGATGTCGACAGAGGTCGAGGCGAAAGCTTGAACTGAATAGTTGAACCTTATTCGCAGGCTTTTGCCCTTTCCCCCAAATTTTCCACACTTTCATCTGCAGGGGCCTGTTTCACCCCCACCCCTTTCAGAATGTTTTGAAGTTGGACGCTGCTGAAGTCGGAGGGCGACTCGAGTGTGGGCAGAGCCAGCTGCCCCGTCTGATAATATTGCTGACAGTTAATCTCCCGGTTTAAGACTGGAAAGTTGTCGTAGAATATATGTATATGTAGTTGAATAATAATTGTACAATAAAGGATGTAAATATCATATGTTTCTCGTGCTCATTTGACGAGAACGCTACATGGCGTTCGTTCCGCAAACTATCGGTAAAACATCTGAAGCTGCATCGCAACCCGAATTTTAGCTCGCCACTCAAGCAAAAAGCTGAGAGACTGCTCATATCTCAAAAAACTCGCAAGTCGGGGCACTCGTAAGTCGAGGTACCATTGTATATATATACGACTACAATTGACGATGTTTTATGCGCCAATTTTTTTTTTACGTAACAGAAACGTCTAACGTGTGTGTCTGTGTGCGCGCACGTATGTATGTATGTATGTAAGACACACGGGAATACGCCGAAACCTGGTTCCCAACGCACCTGTCCTCCGCCTGACCTCCTCCTTGTAGTGGGGCGTCGGCAGGACGTCGGCGGCGCGCTTCTTGAGGTCGAACTCGGTGCCGTCGAGGTGCCGGCTGCGCCACAGCGCCGCGCCGTCGGAGTGGCTCCGGTGCTGCAGGATGGCCAGCGCGCGCTTCGTCTTCTCCACCATGCCCAGGATGCAGTTCAGCATCTGGAAATTGAACAGACATTACACTTTGCCGATGTGTATAGATAAATACACACACACACACACATATATATATATATATATATATATATGTACACACACACATATATATATCATACATACATACATACATACACATATATATTAATATATATATATATATATATATATATATATATATATATGTACCACACACACATATATATATATATATATATATATATATATATATATATATATATATATATATATATATATATATATATGTACACACACACATATATATATATATATATATATGTACACACACACTATATATATATACATACATATATATATATATATATATATATGACGTGGTACTTAAACTCCCCCTCCATCATGGTCTCCTCCATCCAAACTTATTTCTTCTTAATCTATTTCTGAATAATTATTAAAGCCATGGCAGTCATGACTTTAAAGGCCTGCGGCAAAGAACTACGAGTTTTTACAATTAAGAGTTTATTCCAAAAATTAAGCCACCCGATTCAACCTGTTAGTTAAATTCTAAGGAATCATCTCGATTCTCGTGACGCGTGACCGAACTGATTGAAAAAAACCTCTATCTGACTAATTCTAAGTTTCATTTCCGCGTCTACTCTCCCGGCACATGCGCAGAGCCCAATCTAGAATTCCCTGGAAGCATCTTCCCGCCAAACCCGCACACCATCTCAAAATAGATTCTCTCCGCATGGAACCCCATTCCAACGCAAACCGAAGGTCAATCTCAAAACGGGGAAACAACCCTTTTTCTAACCCACAGGCGTCCTGGAAATAGTGAAAACTAGTGGCTTTTTTTCGGCGCCACGAAAATGATTAATCCGAAGGCCCCCTTCAAATTCAAATCAATTATTCTTTTCCACATTAATTCCTACATGAGATATATTATAATATATAATATATATAATAATATTATATATACGCTATATGGACAAAGTATTGGGCACTGCATGTTTGTCAGGAAAACGTGCTTTAATTATTTATTTCCGTGAGTGGGATGCCCTTCCTTTTGCTTGTATTAACCGGCGGTAGGCACGGTGAAGCATACTTTCCACAATTTTACTGCAAGTCTGCGAAGGAAATAGCTCGCCATGCCACTTGCAAGGCAAGTGAGAGAGATTGTTTTTTAAGATGACACGAGTGGGGGTGTGATAACCGTCAGTCTAGTTCGTCCCACGAGTGGTCGATCGGACTGAAGTATGTTCTCAGGAGAAGGCCAGTTCCAATTCCCATGATTTCAGAAAACCATCCAGCCCACGTTTTGCAGTATGACACGGAGCACGATCCTGTTAGAAGAAAAAACCATCGTCCCCATAGTATTGCCATAGCATAGGCAGGGTCCAATTTTCCGAACGTCGAGGTGCAAGTCGGCGTTCACGGTGCGAGATACAGAAAGCGACGGGTCGAGTTCGAACCAGGAAAACAACCCCACACTGAGATCGACTCTCCTCCGAATTCACTGTTGGAACGACACAGTCTGAATGAAACCGTTCTCCGGGTTGTCGCCACACCCAAGTACGTTCATCAGGCTGGAATATATAATATATATATATATATATATATATATATATATATATATATATATATATATATATATATATATATATATATATATCTATATATATATATATATATATATATATATGTATATATATATATATGTGTTGTGTGTGTGTGTATATATATATTAGATATATATATATACATACCTTGGAGTGAATCCCGAGACTCGTCACTCCAAAGAACAGTTTTCCATTCTTCAACAGTCCAGAACGACGGTCGAACACACCATTCCAAACGACGCCTCTCATTAACAGGTGTAATCAATGGCTTGTATGTAGCTGCTCGACCTGATAACCGACCATGCGCAGCTTTCTGCTGATAGTTTCAACCACTCACGGAGCTCCCAGGTTGCATTTCCAACCTCTACAGTGATCGCAGGGGGCGCGACTTCTTGACATGGCGTACCAAGCCTCTTCTGTCACGTTCTGCCAGTTTATTCGGTCGTCCGGGGACACTTCTTTTGCTGTTGCTCCGCCTTGCGTCCGTCGCTTGATAGCATGCGCTACCCTCGATTTTAGGATATCCAGTCTGGATGCAATAGCTCGCACAGAAAGATGACACAATGGCAATCCTATGCTGAGCCCCGGCGTTCGAACACGCTAAATTGAGGTCCACTGGAGCGAAGGAATATTTAACGGAGAATCAGCTGTTTTTCATTTTAACCCATCCCCTTCCCAGCATATACCGTTCGTCGAACTCAGTGTTTGCATATTTGCTGATTTCCTGCAGTGTCCAATACTTTCGTCCATATAGTACTATATGTGTGTGTTTGTGTCTGTATGAAACCTCTGTAGCCGGCGACCGCTCTCGAACGGATGTTATTTGTTCAGTAACGGTCAAGACTCCATACAGACAGTATTAGGGAATCCCTCCAAACGCCCCCACTCTTTAAAAAAAAAACAAAAAAAAACAAGACTGGCTTCCATAGAGAAGTTTCACTATATACAGGTACCCACCTACAGCACGGCATCTTACAACACGATTTCGCTCAAACACATAGCACGAATTGCGGCAACCCTCGTATAACACTGCAACCTGTGACACGGTTCGCTCTACACGATTAAAAAATTGCGAAACCTTTGTACAGACGTTGTATTTCTAACAGCATGGATTTTCTACAGCATTTTCTACAGCAGAGATCTCATGATTTTGTTTAACAGATTTAAAAACTAATTACCTTAAAATAATGACGGGAAGGAACACGACTATAGTGGCTTTATTTGAAAATGTATAAGCAAATTATAATTTATTCATTTATAACTCTATAAAATCATAAGAAGGCCTAAGCTTAGCCGAAAATCTCGAATCATTTTTCTTGATGCTGTCCCCTTCCGCCGAAAGAAGCCGAAAATTCTAAAGGGAAGCTTCAAAAAGGTGTCTATCTCCATACCGTGAAATCTACAATGACCTCGAAAGAACCAGCAAAACAAACCAAATGACAGATTTCTTAAAGAGGATAGAAGGTGCAGGAAATCTGCATGAAGAAAAAAGGTTCTGAAAGTGAAGGTGACACAGTTAAACCGAAAAGCATGTTCTCGTTGGATTGTACTTAGCAGTGGTGAGGGAGAAATTTTATTAAAGTAAGGTCGCATTGAATGAAAATAATAGTTTTTGTTTCTTTTTCGTTTTGTTTATATACAATACATTTCTATTTTTAATAAAATTAACTTGCTTATATGGAATTAACAAAAATTTGTTTTAATAAGTTTTCGGAACGTAACTCCCTTTTTTGTACTATCTCTGGGTCTCATACACACGGCATATTTTAGGAACCTATCTACCCTCTTATAGGAGGGGTTACATGTATATTTATTATATAAATAGTATAGATATATATATATATATATATATATATATATATATATATATATATATATTATATATATATATATATATATACATGACTAGATTTGAGGCTGAACACGCCGGAACGGCGTTCCGGTACCTCTCTTTAGGTACCTCTCTTTATCATAATTTCGAATCCCCCACCCACCCACCCCCCGGCAGTTACTGTCCGGAACCTCTATTTCTAGAAGTCTAGCACTGTATATATATATATATATATATATATATATATATATATATACATGTATGTATATATATATATACATACTACATATATATATATAATAATTATACATGTATGTATATATATATATACATACATACATATATTCATATATATATACATACATATATGATATATATATATATATACATATATATATAATATATATATATATATAGATTATATATATATATAATATATAGATATATATACATACATACATACATATCTATATATAATATATATATAGATATATATATATATATATATATATATATATATATATATATATACATACATACATATACATACATATATATATATACATATATATACATACATACATATATACATACATATATATATATATATATATATACACATACAGACATATATATATATATATTATATATATATACATACATACATACATATACATATATATATATACATATATATACATATATACATACATACATACATATACATATATATAGAAACATATATACATAGATATATATAAGATATAGATATATATATATAATATATATATAAGTATACACATACATACATATATATATATACACACATACATACATATAGATATATATATATATATAGATATATATACACATATAGGAGGTATATAGTAGCTATCCTTTGGCTCTTTATGTGAGGTAATATTTGGAGGGTCACCTGTATACAAAATGTCTGCCTTTTTAATACTCCACATCGAATAGTGTGAGCCCCTTACCGTGTGTATGTTTTTCCACTCGTCCTCCATGTCCCTGTCATCCGGGAAGTCGCGGTGGACAGACCTACGGACACAAGAATCCACTCTTAGTGGCTAAAGTATCTATACATATACTAATACATAGAGAGATACATTTATATACAGGCACACACGCACATACATATATATATATATACACTCACATATGCATATAAATACACATATTCACTAGTTGCCAAAATTGTGGATACCTTTTAGAAAAATGCGTGTGTTTGAAGTTTAACAGCTTATAGCTCCTATGTATGTTAGTATTATACAAAAAAGCCCTCTTCATTACAATGGTAATGTAATGAGGGCGCCTTCGAATAGGTGAAGATATCATAAAATATGAAAAGAATAAGTCAATTTGAAGGCTTTCACCATTACATTCAAACTGTTAAAATTGGAAACGATGGCTAGAAGCGGCATGCTAATTAAAGAGCGAAGCGGTCCGGTGTTTGATGTGGAGGAAGAAACGGTCAGCTTGGGAAGCTAGATCGCTAGACGCAGATAAGCGGGGCTGTCCTCCAAAAGTGACGTTATACGACAAAGGGCTTTGTAATTTGAATTTTCAACAACGGCGCGAGAAAACCACAAACAACTTGGGAGGTTTTCATGCGGTTTCGTGTGGGCGTACGTCGGGGGAAGCAGGGGCGACCAATTAAAGAAGGTTCAAGTGATGCAAGAAAATTTTGGCAGTATCAGGAATGGTTGAAAAGAAATTAGAAGGAGGAGTCAAGAAAGAAGAATGGGTTTTGAAATTATATAAATTGGGGAATTTGGAAAATTTTAAGAAGCTCTCTCCCCTTTTCTCTAAAATAGCAAGCTCTCAGATCTGTCAGGGAGAGACTCCTTTCTTGATTTTGGCGTACCGGGTCGAGCTACAGTTCCCAGTTGCCTCATAAGATTTGTGTTCTACGGCGTTGGGTCGAAATTGAGTTCCCCAAATATAATTGTGAAATAAAATATTTCGTGTGTGCGTGTGACGATAGAAGGTAGCAGCAAGCTCAACGACATAGAAGCAAGAGAATCCTCCGGCATATCCATAGAAGTCGACCTACAAATATACTGGAACGCAACTCAACGAGTGAGCCACAATATTTCATTTGTTTAGATCAGTCCTTTTGTTTAGATTCAGTCCATGTTTGTATTTGAATTTGGCAATTGGTTTACGAATAGGTGTAGAGATAGTTAATAAGAGAATATAATTGGTATTCTACGTTGTTGGATAGTTATAATGTGCTCCCTTGTTTTCCTTTGAAAAAAAATCTTTGAAATTTTAATATTAAAGGTCGAGAAACTGATTTTTTGTATGGCTAGGTGTGTTTACGAAAGTTATCATTAAATAATATGTATAAATGTACAAATTATAAATAAATCAGTTTAATTTAAATTTATTTAGTTCTCTGTTTAAATTGTTATCATTGGTTTGCAGTTTACTTGTTCGTTATTGCTAACTACGTCCTGAACTTTGGGTTATTAACAAATAGTTTAAACAGAACGCACCCAACTACCCCTTTCTAAAATAACTAATGTACTACCCCAACTAAATCACACGCCCGATTAAATAACTTTTGACGAGCAATACGACAGGTATTTAATTGAGAGCATAATAGAAGGCACTTCATAAAGAAATTAAACTTTGAAAAAGCTATGCTTGCGGAACTGTGAGACGGTAGATTTCTTATTTCTGACATTTGCCATTGGCAATTTGTTGGAAAGACTTTTGCTGTTGTATGGTAGAAAGATTGTACTATTACTTCTATGAGTTGTACTTTAGTCTGTGGTTGCTTCTGCATCACAAGCTGCATCACAAACGTGTCCGTTGGGATTGAGGCAAGGGCTATTAATTTCCAGGCCATTCTAGCGATGCCGTATCATTTTCCCGAAAACACTTTCTCTACTGATTCAAAACGTGACAAGGTGCAGAGTCCTGCCGAAACCGAAAGTCCCGAAAGAGGTCACGTGCTAATTTTTACTCTTATTTTCTGCTGTTTAAAGTGCCAAGGGTCACCTAAATTCTCCCCCACAGCATAACACCCACTGGACGCTTCAAGGCCCTTGGGTAGCAAATCTCCTCCAATTCTTGTTCTGACATGTTTCATTCCATCACTACAAATACGGACATTCTAGATTCGTCACTATCTGATGACACGCCGTCAATGTAATAACAATCGTGGTTCAGGCGGTCTTTTCACTGAATGGAGAAGCACCATTCGTAAGAGAGACGTTTATTTACTTGATACGCAAACATATACACGTAAAAAGAAACAAAAGAATAATTTGACCACTTCAGAAGCTGTACGGAGCTTTTTGATGATACTTCTAGCCTATTCGCTAAGAGAATTTCTAGCTAACTGAGAATTTTCTAAGGGGGATCATCTCAACGTTTAGCCTGACTCACTCAATACATTATATATATATATATACAGGGTGTTTCATATTGAATGGGACAAAAAGAATAGCATAGTACAAATTCTGTAATTGATTTATTTAGCAGAAATAAATTAATTCTGAAACTACAATTATACAAGTTTATCTGGCAATAGCGAAAAATCTTCCGGTTACGAAATCGCCTCTAGAGGCACTGTTAATCGAATGGCGCCATCCATGCAGGAGAAAGCGTACTGTGTTTTGGAATACGCCAAAACATCTTCGTTTATCGTTCCCTCGGTTGGAGGAAGCGGTTTTCGGTTTCATTCTGCAGCAAGACGGTGCTACACCTCATTGGCATAACGTCAGTACGTCAGTATCTGAACGTAGTCTACCTCATTCCTGGATTGGCCGTGCTGGGTCAAACGATATGCCATTGCTTTGTTGGCCACCTAGATCGCCAGATCTAACCCCTTGTGATTTTTCCTATGGGGTTTTGTTAAAGACAAAATGTTCGTGCCTCCATTTCAAAAGGACTTAAAGCAACTGAAGCAGCGGATAACTGAAGTACTCGAATCGGTTAACAAAGTATATTCTATCACGAGTGGGGCAGGAACTGGAATACCGCATAGATATTTGTCGTGTCACCGGAGGGGTAAACATAGAACATCTATAGAAACTTGGATAACTATCGTTTCACCGTAAATTTTATTTATCAAAATAAAGTAATTTCAGCTTTCCCAGGTATGCTCTTTTTTGTCCCATTCAATATGAATCACCCTGTATGTATGTATATATATATATATATATATATATATATATATATATATATATATATATATATATGTATACACACACACACACACACACACTAGTGGCCTAAATTGTGAAAACTTTATGAAAATGACACACTTTCCAAAAGGTTTTAGGGTTTAATTGTGCATTTTTTCGGTACAACTTCTTTATTTTTAAAGAAAATCCTACGAAGTCGTACATCATTGGCAAGATAAGCTATATATATACACACACTATCAAAATGAATCGGTACAAAAAAAAAAAAGAGGAACAAACAAACTGTTTTTTTACTCTCGTAGGTGACTGGAAGCGACTCACTGTAGTAGGGCCTTCCGAGGTCTCTGTCGTAGCGGTCGTACCTTTCGTACCTGTAGAGGCCGTCGTCGTATCTCAGGTTCAGCCCCGGGGGCAGGTGGCTCGGGGCGCCCGCCGGGCTCATCCGGGGCCCCAGAGTGGGGCTGGGCAGGGTCTGCTGACGCTTCGAAGGGGGCGGGCCGTCGGAACTGTTGTCCGAGAACCCGTTCTCCCTGGGCCGCCTACGGAGGAACAATCATTTGAGTTAGAGGATGACGCAGTGATATGCGCTCGGTGCGACACAATCACGTGAGTTCGATTAACATTATGAGTCATTTGAGTATGCAATCATTTGAGTTAAATGATGACGCACTGACATGTGATAAACGTAAGGCAATCATTTGAGTTAAAGAATGACGCAGTGATAGGCGTTCAGTGCAACATAATAACATGAGTATGATTAACAGTTTGATTCATTTGAGTATGTAGTCATTTGAGTTAAAGGATGGAGCACTAACATTCGTTAAACGTAACGCAATCATTTGGGTTACAGAATGAAGCAGTGATAGGCGTTCATTGAAACACAATCGCGTGAGTGCCAGGTGATGGCCGAATGACTAGGGCGCTAGCATTCGGTTCAGATCCTGTGGGTTCGGGTCCCACTGTTGGCATGGATGTTTGTAGCCGTTCGGAATCGGCTTTAAACTGTAGGTCCCGGTCTAATTAGTCCTCGTGTAGCAAAAAGTTGACCGTAGTGCTCCAAACCAAACCAAACGAAGTACTTATGATTCATTTGAGCAAGCAGTCATTTGAGTTAAATGATGACGCACTGACATGTGATAAACGTAACGCAATCACTCGAGTTAAAGAGCGACGCAGTAATAGGCGTTCAGTGCAACATAATCACATGAGTATGATTAACAGTTCGAGTCATTTGAGTTAAAGGATGAAGCACTACCACGCGTTAAACGTAACGCAATCATTTGGGTTAAAGAATGAAGCAGTGATAGGCGCTCATTGAAACACAATCACAGAAGTACTTATGAGTCATTTGCGCAAGCAGTCATTTGAGTCAAAGGATGCCGCACTGACATGCGTTAAGCGTAACGCAATCATTTGAGTTAAAGAATGACGGAGTGATAGGCGTTCAGTGCAACATAATCACATGAGTATGATTAACAGTTTGAGTCATTTGAGTATGTAGTCATTTTAGTTAAAGGATTAAGGGCTGACACGCGTTAAACGTAACACAATCACATGAGTACTTATGAGTCATTTGAGCAACCAGTCATTTGAGTCAAAGGATGCCGCACTGACATGCGTTAAGCGTAACGCAATCATTTGAGTGAAAGAATGACGGAGTGATAGGCGTTCAGTGCAACATAATCACATGAGTATGATTAACAGTTTGAGTCATTTGAGTATGTAGTCATTTGAGTTAAAGGATGAAGCGCTAACACGCGTTAAACGTAACGCAATCATTTGGGTTAAAGAATGAAGCAGTGATAGGCGTTCATTGAAACACATAATCACATGAGTACTTATGAGTCATTTGAGCAAGCAGTCATTTGAGTCAAAGGATGCCGCACTGACATGCGTTAAGCGTAACGCAATCATTTGAGTTAAAGAACGACGCAGTGATAGGCGTTCAGTGCAACACAATCATTTGAGTTAAAAAAGGGGGACAAGGGGCAATAATAGATTTCAATGTAACTCAGAGTCATTTGGGCAATCTTTAACAATTTGAGTCATTCAAGAGCACAATTGTTCTGTCAGAAGAAAGAATACCGGCAGTGAAACAACACAATAGTTTGAGAAAATTTATGTTCACGACCATCTGAAAAAAATGACACGCGTGTTTCTTTGGTCAGTTAAAAACGGATGTTCAATATGTTCGTGATACTCACGTGTCGGGCGGCGTTCTCCGCTTGGCGCAATCTTTGGCGTCTGTCTGGAAGATGTCGCCAGGCTCGGTGCCGCAGCCCTCGAGGGTCAGGTGCTGTCGGGCGTATTGCTGGGGCGTCTGGTGGGCAAGGCGGGCGCAGTGCAGCAGGTCGGCCTGAAGAAGGGGGAGGTTGGCCTGCGAAAACAAGAGGCCGGACGCCGTGAGATGGGAAGGCGCCAACAGCAAACAAGATGTGCAACTCAAAGACAGGTAAGGGTAACCAGAAAAAGTTAATGACGTAGAAATGGCGTATAGATGACGTATAAACGAAAACTCGCACTAAAAGAACAACGGAGGCAGAACGCTGTGAGATGAGAAGGCGTCAATTTCGAAGACAAGATTACTTACTTGAGCCATAAAAGAATAGCAGTCACGGGCTTCTAAATGACGTAAAAACGAAAACTCATACTGAAAATGAATCATGATCCAATGCGCAAGTAAGCAGTCTCTGACCCTTTAAAATGCGAATATCATTAGATTTCTTTTTGATGAATTTAGCGAATATTAGAGAAGAAATTTCGTTAAATAGGTTACATAACGGCGTCAATGTCCGCAAAAGTTGCAGGGTGTTAATATCAGTGGGTTCAAAGACCCGAATTAGGTTTAATAGGTTGTCTCACCACTCGCAAGAGGAAGAAACTGTTAATATTTTCCTTAAATCATAACTCTAAAAATATATATGAAGTACCTCTGAATGCTATTTTTTATCCATGACTGATATTACAACGGCCCATTTTCACCTAAGGCGCTGAAATTAGGGAAAATATCAAAAAGACAAAACAGAGAGAAAATAACCAAAGAAACGCAATAAATGAATAAAATAATAATGAAAAAATGCCCCACAAGCTGAAGGAATATAAGGAGCAGAACTGATGTTATTTACCAAAGTGAGTTTTAAAGATACTATGTGTTTTCCTATTTAACTTTGAAATGAACTTCATATTTTTACGCACAGTTCGACGCATGCAACCAAACACGCTTTAAAGGAAGGATCTCTTACTTTAAGGAAAGGAACAACAAAGGGCCTGAGCGGGTAGTTTGTCAGGTCTTGCACTTTTTGGTGAAATTCCTCGATGGGCAGTGTGGAGCTCTGAAAGAGACAGAACGAAGTGTCATTAAAAAGACAAAACTGAAAAAAATCTATTTGTGTTAAAGTTTATGACTAAGCTAAAAACTTTCTTCGGGCAGATGTTAGGATCACTGCATCCGGTATTCGATGGGGGGGGGGGGGGGGGGGGGGGGGGGAGGAATTTTTCATCAAATTCCCCGCCCTATAAAAATTGACTGCTCACCCCCCCCCCCCAAAAAAAAAAAAAGAGAGATTCCGGTTGCGCCAGAAGACTTTCATCTTATTCTTGTCAACTACAATGTGGTCATACAAGCTGTACGGATGGGATCAAGTGGCGCCATCTAGTGAGACGGGCGGAAAAAAGGAGAATGAAAGTATATAGCAAGGGAGAGGAGGGAAAGGAAAAGACAGAGAATGAAATTAAATAACAAGGGAAAGGAGGAAAGCGAAAAGAGGGTAGACGAAATTAAATAGCAAAAGAAAGGAATTAAACTGGAAGATAGAGAATGAGATTAAATAACGAAGGAAAGGACGGAAACGAAAAGAAAGAGAATGAAACTAAATGGCAAAGGAAAGGAGGAAAGGGAAAAGGGAGAATGAAATTAAATACCAAAGGAAAGGGGGAAGCGGAGAGGGCGAGAATTAAATTAAATACTAAAGGAGGGGAGGGAAGTGGAAAGAGAGAGGATGAAATTAAATACGAAAGGAAAGAAAGGAAGTGGAAAGAGACAGAAGGAAATTAAATACCAAAAGGAAAGGAGGGAAGTGTAAAGAGAGAGAATGAAACTAAATACCAAAGGAAAGGAAGAAAACGAAAAGAGATTAAGAAAATTAAATAGCAAGGGAATACGAGGAAACTGTAAGATAGAGAATGATATTATATATGTTATTAGATAGGAGGGAAACAAGACGATTAGTAAAAAGTTCTTTGATTAATCTGTTAACTAAAAACATTATAGTATTTTTTTCTTTTACGAATTATTGTTTTACGATTTACTGTTTACACAAAATGCCCAAATGCAGAAATGTTGAGAATAATTACAGAAAGAGACCGTAATAACTCACGGTTAGAAACAAGGCCCGCAGTTCCATCGGAACAACATGTTGCCAGAAATGTTCTAAGGGGGGGGGGGGGCATTTGGAGTACGAAATTCCCTCAGATCCGATGGTTAGGACACTGAGGTCGGGGTTTTGACACATCCGGCAGGTACTCACAACGATCAAGTCAACTTCAGGATGATCCTTTGAACACAGCAAATATTGGCGGCATAATTAGCCTCAACACGTGGAATGCGACATAGAAATTGTCTCGAAGATTTAAAAAACAAGTGCAAAAAAAAAACGCTCTGAATGAAAACAGGAGCACAAAATCTACACTGGCACGAAATATTTTGCATGACCTGTGATTGGTTTTACGTATCAGGTAGTCACTGCGTTCAGGTCAGAGATGGATTGAAATTTTTACAGCTGACGCTTCCGAAGCAGTGTGTACAAGGCCTCGGAGTTTAGAACCTCCTCTGTTCTGACCTTCCCATCATTTCTAATTAAAAGATGAATAACTTGGCGATTGACATCGCTACACGGCTAATGGCCGAAGGGAAAGGGTACTAAGAAAATTTTCCTTCAATTTTTAACACCATATAATCTGTTTCTAAATTCCCCCTCATACTCACGTAAGAAGTTTGCCATGAGTTGCACCAATCTAAGCTAGATTCTAAAATTCACCGAAATATTTTTTACCACAAGCGTAATGGAATATATATATATATATATACTCATATATATATATATATGAGTTTATTTATAACCTCATGAATTTATATATATATATGTGTGTGTGTGATAATAATCATATTTGGAACTGGGAGATGCAGTCGGTACGAGGAGTGATGCAGTTGGCACGAGGGTGTTGATCATACAGTAAATCGCTGAGTACAACTTGGAGAGATGCAGTCGGGCGTAGTGTTGATCCAGGGAAGCACTTACAAAATTTAGGAGAAACAAACATAGAGCCATTGAAGAAATGCACAAATTCCAAGACGTGCTTTATTTATCAGAAGGCGTAACTGCAGTGGCCACATGACTTGTCCGGCGTCCATGCCAGGACTGGACGCGGATTACATACAGGAGCGGACAGCAGGTCCGACAGCAACAAAAGTTAGAAACGAAGAGGGAGAAAAGTCTTCTGTTCATGCAATATTAAATGGGTGTTTTGCGATATTGACGCCAGAGGGCCTAAACTACTTAATTTTTAATTGGGCGACTTTAGATTCGTGGAGTTCACGTGTCCACTTAAGTTTCCCGGGGACTGATAGATCCCGCGCTTGTAACTGCGAACTGTTGACCTGGGCGTAGGATAAGTGGCCATAAAGTTCTTGCAAAGTGGGGTTTTTGACGTTATAAATACATAACTTCAGAGTGGCTCGAGGGCTCTTCAAGAATTTTGACACTATACCGACATTCGAAATCTCATAAATTTCTAACACTCATATCTAGGGATGTTATTGAGTTCAGATACTTCACATGCCTGCTTAATGATCTGCAGGGCTAATATAAATTACTTACTTTATTTTTAGGTTGCAATTTTTGGAAAAGGGGGTCGTGCTTTATTAAAAAAGAGAATTTAGAATACGCGGTAAATGTTAATTTAGAGAAGGACGGGATTTCTTTCTTGTTACACACACACACACACATACACACACACACACACACATATATATATATATATATATATATATATATATAAACTCATGACGCGACAGTCCGCTGTGGTCCAAGGCCGGCGGTACCCATCTCCGCTTTCAAGACCGTGAGCTTGAGGTGCCATACAGCATATGTCTCAGTCAGGTGGTCAAACTGACGTGAGACCCCCAGAGTTTAGTTCCAAAGCATGTTTAGTCCTCATTTTATCGACCCCTCAAGGATGAAAGGCTGAGTCGACCTTGCCCAATCAAAAGATCGAACCCTGGACCTGTGGTGTGGCAGCTTTAGCTCCACACCACAGGTCCAGGGTCACAGGCCCGGCTCGTAGACGCTTTTAGCCACTACGCCACCGGGCGTCATATACAGGGTGCGGCAGAAATAGCACTCTGATTTGGAACGTCAATAACAAAAATACAAAGCAATATAGAGAAAGAAATATTTTATACCTGAGAAAAATAAAAAAAATTATTTATTTATTTTTTTATTAATTATTGTTTTAATATTATTTATTTATTTGTTTATTTATACCCTCGGGACGTTCTTCCTGCCGACCCTGTATACACACACACACACACACACACACACACACACACACATATATATATATATATATATATATATATAT
Organism: Dolomedes plantarius; assembly: GCA_907164885.2. Classification (NCBI taxonomy): domain Eukaryota; kingdom Metazoa; phylum Arthropoda; class Arachnida; order Araneae; family Dolomedidae; genus Dolomedes; species Dolomedes plantarius. The sequence continues at coordinate 257,903,697 of OU015490.1, forward strand.
ATATATATATATATATATAAACAAAAAGTGATAGGAAAACAGTCCTCACCGCCAATCCCAGTATGAGAGCGTGCATCCTCTCACCGGTTTCTGGCGAGATGTCGGCGCCGAACTGCTGCAGCGTCGCCAAGAAGCGCTTGAGCTTCGCCAGGGGGCGAGAGGCCTCTGCCGGGGGGGAGGGGGTCCGTCCCCCGCTCGCCGGGGCGGAGCCGCTCGAGTGGGGAGAGTGGGAACCGTTCATACCTGCAATCGATACGAGAGGATGTGAAAAATCTGAGATGTGATGAATGGCGCGCACACAGAAGACGTGAAAGTGTGACAAAAGCAAAAGGAAAAGCTCTCTCTAGGTCATCTTTACATCCAGAAATTTGCTAGCTATATATATATATATATATATATATATATATATGTGTGTGTGTGTGTGTGTGCAGAGTGGTTATAATTAAAGTTCCACTTTCAAATGGTCATAAAAGGAACCTACTGCACCAAATGTTATCAAACTTGGTAATAGTATAAAGGAGGTCATAAGATTTTCTTTTCCGCGAAAAAAAAAAAAAAGAAAAGTTCAAAAACACACCACCACGGGGGAAATGGCGCTATATACAATATTGTTAAAAGAAAAATAAGACATGAAGACATCTGTTTAAAATGTGTTTAATCGTTTCTGAAACGTGTTACAAAGCATGTTCAATGTGGCGTCCACCATTTTCCGAAAGCAGGTTAAACCGCATTACTGCATTCTCAACAGTAGCTCTTAGCATATCAGGAGGAATGTTACGGACATGTCGGTGTATCGCATCTTTCAATTCCGCAAAATTCTTCAGATTATCACCATAAAGTGCTCTTGAGATAACCCCATAGCCAGAAATCACAGGGGTTGAGGTCTGGTGACCGGGAGTGGCCATTTTGTGGGGAAATTTCGGCCTATAATCCGTTCATTCGTAAAATATTGCTTAAGTAACAGTGTGACACATGTACCATTGTGCGGTGGGGCCCCGCCCTGCATAAAAATCGTGGTGTCTAAAATGACACGTTGCTGGAGTCCAGGTATCACGAAACATCTTAACATCGACTCTAAGCGACGTGCAGTCACAGTGCATGTAACAGGTCCAGCTGTCGACTGCTCTTCAAAGAAAAATGGTTCAATTTTGAAACTAGCTGTCATACTACATCAAACGGTGACGTTAGGAGAATGCAATGGAACTGGGTAGATAACACGCGGGGTTTGTTTGGCACAAATCCTGCAGTTATGGGAGTTGAAATCGCCATTTAGGTAAAAATGGGCCTCATCTGTCCACAAAATGTCCCATGGCCAATGTTCGTCCATTTCCATCCATGCAAGAAATTCCAAAGTGAAAGATTCTCTTGCATCAGGATCGTTACGTTTAAGTTCTTGAACATGTTTGGGTAGAACTGCAGCATTTTGCGGACAATTTTGTACACCGTACTCCATGGTACGTCCATTCGACGTGCGACAGCGCGTACGCTGCACGTACCGTGTGTGCCTTCCATTGTTGCTTCCTCTACTGCTAATGCAACAGACTCCACGGTTACCACAGAAGCAGGTTTCCTTCCCTTCCCAGGTGCAACAGATAACAAACCCGTGGCTTCAAACTTTGCCATCATTTTCCTTAAACCCTGCGGTGTCATTGGCCCTCGGCGTATTCCTCTAACTGAACGATACCTTTGCAAAGCATAACGTTCATTGCTATCGCATTCATAATAATATTTAACGAGAAAAGCACGGTCTTGCATGGTTAGAGGCATGGTCGATTCGTAACAATGAGAACTCTGACAAACAGGCTCACTTTTATCTGAAAAATCAGATGACGTGTAGAGCGCATCTGCATAAATGATTTGCTTCTTCCTGCCGTGAGCCAATTACAAGCCATTGCGGTTCTGCATAACCCCACAAACAGTTTCGTTTCAGAAACGATTAAAAACGTTTTAAACCGATATCTTCATGTCTTAGGATTCAAAATTTGAATTTAGGATTCAAAATTCATAAATTAGCGATCTGCAAGAAAACGATTTCCGGAATGCGCACACTTTAAATGGTAGTTTTGTTTAGGTCAATGTTTCTTAAGAGTATACAAAATGTTAAACTCGTGTACCAAAAGGTTAAGTTAGATTCCGACCCTTATTTCGTTTAACAATATTGCATACAGTGCCATTTCCCCCCTAGTGCTGAGTTCTTGAACTCTTTTTTTTTTGCGGAAAAGAGATTCTCATGACCTCCTTTAAACTATTACCAAGTTTGATAACATTTGGTCCAGTAGTTTTCCATTTATGATATTCAAAGTGAAACTTTAATTATAACCACCCTGTATATATATATATATATATATATATATATATATATATATATATATATATATATATATATATATATATATATATATATATGGCCGCCATAGGGAAATTTTACTGTATGTGTGCGTATATATGTGTATATCACTGTGTGTATGTATTACAGAAAATGAAATATTTCTTTCAGTGTTTTAGAAACAGGATGTTAGACACAAAATGTTACAAATGACAGTTAACGGATAGGCTTACATTATGTTTCAGGGTATAATAGTGTTTTACATTAGATCCAACAGATCATCTCTTGCACTATTCCTCGACAAAGACCCTGTCTGTTTAAATTATGCTTTATCTTTCAGTCGACAGAAATTACTTAATGAAGCATGATCTTATGGTGCATATACATTGGTGCAGAGTTCTCTGCCTGTGCCTTGGAGAATGCAGTGATTTATGTTCACTCTGTACTCTGTACTATGCGTGGATCGCCTCCTGTGGCGGTCCATCAAAGAAAGGGTGCGGGGGTCAGCGGGTCAAATGGTGTCGAGCGGGGTCGTGGGAGACACCAGATCAAAGAGCGGGAATGGGAGTGGTTCTAAATACCGTGTCTAATGTTACCGTGAGTAATGTGATGACAGGAGTCGGGGATCTGCAGGCAGAGAACTCTGCACCAATCTATATGCGCTATCAAAGATGGTATTGAACTAAACATTCTTCAAAATACTACGCTTAGCGTTCCTTCCTATTTCACCCAAGCAGTCGTTCCACTTTTATGGCATCGTCAACTAAATTACATTGCACTTACAAGCTGTACACGCACCAAACAACATTTTATCACTTGAACGTTCCAATAATGTAATATTAGACACACAATCTACAGAAAATGCTTCATGACCCCTTCAACAGATCGTCAAGATAAAGCAGTGTAGGATGGTTCAGATGACAGCCGGCAGAGGTCAGGAACAATGTTCAAGATACTCTCATTACATTACACTCACAGTATATAGAACGCTCCAGATAATGTTTCACATTACAGTGAAGGGATTCTTCCAGAATACAGTTCATAAAACTGTTAGCAGAAACTACAAAATTGTAGTAAACTCTATAGAGAACAGATGTGACAACGTTTTAGATTAGATTCTACTGAACGTCACGATGTTTCATTACATTTACAATCTGCTGAGTGCTCCTGTAATGTTTCCCATTACAGTCAAGGGATTATTCCAGATTACAGTTCATAAAACTGTTAGCACAAAGTACAAAATTGTAGTAAATTCTACAGAGAACAGATGTGACAACGTTTTAGATTAGATTATACTGAACGTCACGATGTTTCATTACATTTACAATCTGCTGAGTGCTCCTGTAATGTTTCCCATTACAGTCAAGGGATTGTTCCAGATTACAGTTCATAAAACTGTTAGCAGAAAGAACTAAATAGTACTTAGGTCTACAGAGAACAGACCTGACAACGTTTTAGATTAGATTCTACTGAGCATCGTAATGTTTCATTACATTTATAATCTGCCAAATGCCCCAGATAATGTTTTACATTACAGTCAATTCCGAGTGCTCCAGATAACATTACGGTCAAGAGATTGTTCCAGATTACAGTTCATATTTCAGTCGGCAGAGAGTACTAACTATGGGTTCAGGCGTCAGGATACAGATGATATAAAATTCTATTCAACGGACCCCTAGTGTCTCACTACATGCAACTTTTCACTTCACTCGTCTGCAGCTTAGTACAATACAGTACAGTTTACGGAACTGACAGAGACAATAATTGCTCCAAATGGAAGGTGAGTGCATAACTGGCATACCTGCAGTAGTGCCGTGCTTGAGGGTGGGTGCCGAACTTCGGCCGCCAGAGGGCGCCGCCAGCTGTTGCTTCACTGCGTTGGGAGACTCTGGCATCCTCACGCTCTCCACGCCACTGACATCTGCGAAAGAGGGAAAATGAGTCCTCAAAACCCGTCAATCATATATATACATACATGTCTGTATATATATATATATATATATGTATATATATATATATATATATATATATATATATATATATATATATATCAGTTGAATCCGGTTAATTGGACCACCGGTTAATCGGAGCAGCCGGATATTAGGACCAAAATGATCGCGTTCCGATGTGGTCCGATTATCCGGAATCGACTGTGTGCGTATATATACACTCATGGACAAAAAAATTAGCGCACCAAGAAATAATTGCGGGATCGTAACGAAACTTGCAATGAAGGTACATGTCGGGGAGATATGCAAATGATTAGAAATGCAGCGTGATTGCGCATTACGTATAGCCAGTAGAGGGCGTTGAACATCGTACTCTGTGGAGTATAAAACAGGTAACCAAAGCTTGTTTGAGTGTGCTGAATCATTTACAAAGGAAGAGCTGAGATAGACATGCCATTACGCCGTGTTCGAAGACAATATAAGCAGTTGTCGCAGTTTGAGAGGGGGAGAATCGTCGGGATGATGGAAGCTGGGTGGTCAGCTAGGCGAGTAGCTCGTCAATTAGGCCGCTCTGATTGTGTTGTGAGGAGGTGTAGGGACCAGTGGACCCGAGAGATGTCATGTACAGGAAGACCAGGCTCAGGACGCCCTCGACAGACCAGTCGTCGAGAAGACCGCCACATCGTAAGAAATGCACGCGTACAGCCAACTGCTTCATCGGCCGCAATCCAGGCACAGGTAGCACCTTCACTAGGGGCCTCTGTGTCTTCTCGAACCATACGAAGGCGCCTGGCTGAAGGACAGTTGGTATCGCGGCGCTCATTACGTGTGCTGCCCTTGACGCCCACCCATCGACGCCTCCGTTTGGAGTTTTGCCGAGCACGAGGAAACTGGACTGCAGCGGAATGGAAGCAGGTCGTCTTCCTGGCGACGAAACCAGATTTAATCTCGGCAGTGATGACAATCGTGTTCGTGTGTGGAGAGCCCGTGGTGAACGCTTCAATCTTGCCTTTGCTGTACAGCGACACATCGCTCCCACAGCTGGTGTGATGGTATGGGGTGCCATTGCCTACAATACACGGTCACCCCTAGTATTGTTCCGTGCCACCATGACAGCCCAGCGATATGTTCATGAAATCCTGCAACCACATGTGTTGCCACTCATGCAACGGCTCCCAGGATCCATTTTTCAACAAGACAATGCCCGGCCTCATACGGCAAGGGTATCACAAGACTGTCTCCGCACTGTTACTACCCTTCCTTGGCCTGCCCGATCCCCAGATTTGTCTCCAATCGAGCATATCTGGGATCATTTGGGACGACGAGTTGGGCATCCCACGAGTTTGAACGAACTAGAGGCAAGGTTACAGCAAATATGGAACGAAATGTCTCAAGACATCATACAGAACTTGTATGAATCAATGCCCGATCGTATCGCATCGTGCATTGGCGCTAGATGGGGTCCAACGGAGTATTAACTCCTCCGCTCTTTTGCCTTTTTCTCTGAAATAAATTATCCTTTTTCTTTGATTTTCTTATCATTTACTTATATCAAAGTAGTCATTACGTATGTAAAAATTCGTTTCATTTTGACGAATCCTTCTTGGTGCGCTAATTTTTTTGTCCATGAGTGTATATATATATATATATCCCTCCAAGAGGAAGCAACATAGTGAACGGTATGTTTGCGAAACTAAACTTTTCGTTATTACGAAAAAGAAATTTATTCAGTCAGCAACAGAAAGCGTAACATCAATAAATAAACGATGTATATATATATATATATATATATATATATATACAGTCACACCTATCAAAAGCCAGAATAATCACCTTTCTGGCGATTGTACCGGCGATTTACTTCTCGATGTCACGTTACCTGCTGGGGCAAAAATCTGAATATCTTTCACAAATATGAGTTCCTTCAACATTTAAGACTTTAATAATGACTTTTGGCGAAGCTACAACTTTAAACGATGCGGAATCCTGAAAACCCAACAGGGCTTTAACTAAGTAACCTATGAGGCATTAAAGAACCTTGAACCTCAACATCTGGTCGTCCCTTGACTTCTGTAACATCCAGGGACTTCGATTTGGTACCAAAATGGGTACCATGGTGGGCAGTGGCCTCATGTATATACGGAAGGTTCTTTGTTGAGGCTGGTGCAGGAATCAGCGGTGAATATTTTACATGTCATTAAGTCGTTGGTAGAGACAAAACTTGTTTGCATGGTGAAATGAGCGCTATTTTTGTAGCCTTAAAGCAGATACATTCTCGTGAACAGTGATTCACCAGGGTTGTGATTTTGTCCGATTCTGGAGCCGCTCTACTACTATCTAATACTAGCTGAAAACCCGCGCTTCGCTACGGAGTACATTCAAATTAAATTCAACGGTCAATGTATGCAATTAATGCAAAAAAAAATAAATATATATATTTATAATAAATGCGACGATTAATGTATACGATTGATGATATATATATATATATATATATATATATATATATATATGTGTGTGTGTGTGTGTGTGTATATATATACATATATTGTTACGTTTTGGCCCTTTTCGGGGAAGAGGGACCACCCAAGCAAAAGCCCATCCCTTTACGAATTCTTCCCGGTTCCAAGAAACCATCGTGGGTCGCTCCTGCGCCCCTACCCCCGCCAGCTGGCTGAAAAGGAGTGTATGGGTGTCTGCCCTGGAGAGAGGTGGCTGGTGTTGAGCCTCGAATTTGTCCGTCGAATACGGTGAGGGAATGCGCCGTTGCGGACCGATTGCCTGAAAAATTCTTCTCTCTGCTCCCGATTTTACAAATGGAGAGATACATCTCTGTTAATGTAAAAGATATTTTGGTTCCTATAGAACCTCTCATATGCCTAGACTCTCTGTCTTGTACATAGTGTACAGTTTTATTTGTTTAAGGGGGCTCAGGACCTTGAATCCTTAAAAAAATCGATTTTTTGTTTTTAACTTTTTATGAATCTCTGAATATTTCTAAACAGATTGCAAAAAACCGCGTTAAAAAATTCGTATTAGTTCTTGAGTTATGAGTATTTTTGTATGACGCTATGCGATTGCCACACCCATTTAAACAGCTGTCATCGTTTGTTTACGTTTTGTGGTGGTCATCCTTTCAGTGTTTCGTCATTGCTTTTACCCATGTCAATGATTCTTTTTTGTTATTCTTTCCTCTGTGGTTTTTATTTTTCATACTTTTCAGAAGAAGGAGTAAAATTTCTCAACTTTACTCGCTATAACTGTTTACATGTAGATTTCCCTCGTGTGTTTCACTCTCACATTGTACGTTAGAGCTGTTCTGTGCTACAGATTTTGACATCGTTTTAATCGTTTTACTTTACTGTTTTCTTTTGATTTCTTCATTAAAAATGAGCGATAATTCTAAAGTGAAAAGATCATCTGGTCAAAGGCCAAAGAAAAGGAGACGTCATCAATATTTTGGGAACCAGTATACTGAACAATCTAAAGTTACTGGTGAGAACTTTTCTGCATCAGCCAAAAAATTGTCTACTGGTGGAGCGCTGCAAAATGATGAAAAATCTAATTTTCAACGCTACCTTTTAATGGATAAAGGATTATTATTTTCTGCATTTGAGGAATGTCTGTGTTGCTTTATTTGCCATAATAGAGTAACAATATCTACGGAAAATGATTATGGGCTTGTGGTGAATTTGAGTGTTTTGTGCTCTGTTTGTGGAGTGATTTCTTCATTCAAAAACTCTATGATGATAGGGAAAAACCAAAAGGCCTCTGATTTAAACAGAAGGTTTACATTTGCCATGAGGTGTATTGGCAAAGGACTTGAAGCATCAAAAACTTTTTGTGGTGTTATGGACTTACCTATCCCTGTCTCGCAAAAGTCATATGATAAAATCATTAGTCCTATTTATGCTGCAACACATGCTGTTACAAAAGCAAGTATGAAGCAAGCCGTTGAAGAAGAAGTGAATCTAACTGGCTCTTCGGATCTAACAGTGAGTGGCGACGGAACCTGGAAGACCAGAGGCCATTCTTCTCGAGTTGGAGTGACTACTGTTATTGGCAGTGAGACAGGAAAAGTGATTGATCGGTATGTTTCAAGCTCATATTGTAAAGGTTGCGAAGCTGCCAAAAATATCCCCAGAGAAAATTTATTACAGTGGAAATCTGAACACCAAAAAGTTTGCAGTAAGAACCATTCAGGTTCAGCTGCTCTAATGGAAGTGAATGGCATGATTGAGATGTTTTCTCGTTCTGAGGAGCAATATGGAGTAAGATATGTAAATTATATAGGTGATGGAGACTGCAAAACATTTACAGGCATCACAAATAATAATTCTTACAATGTCCCAGTGTCTAAAATTGAGTGTGTGGGCCATGTGCAGAAAAGGATGGGTGCACGCCTGCGAAAACTGAAAACTGAATATAAGGGTAAAAAACTATCCGACAATAAACCACTTAGTGGTAAAGGTCGGTTAACAGATGGTCTTATAGACAAATTAACTACCTATTATGGTAATGCAATAAGGAAGCATTCTGATAATGTCAGAGACATGCAGAAAGCAATATGGGCCATATGGTATCATAAGGCTTCAAATGATGATACCATAATGCACGATTTCTGCCCTGATGGGGTCAACTCCTGGTGTCCATATCAAAAGTCGGTTGCTAATGCAACACTAAAGGATTTTAAACATAAAAATCCAGTTCCTTTAACTGTTATGGAATGCATTAAACCTGTTTTTAAAGATTTATCACATCCAAATTTGTTAAAAAAATGTCTTGGGGGTAAAACCCAAAACGTGAATGAATCTTTAAATGCATTAATTTGGTCATATTGTCCCAAAACATCAAACTCTTCTAGAAAAATTGTACAAATTGCAGTAAATGTTGCTGTTTCCCAATTTAATTATGGAAAGCAGGCCACATTACACATTATGAAGGAGCTCAGCATTATACCAGGTGTAAATGCTATAGCAGCTGCTGAAGAAGCTGATAAACAACGTGTTAAATTGGCAAACAAACGAGCTCTAAATTCAACTTTAGAGGCTCGAATAGCTAATAGAAGAAAGAAAAAGAAAGAAGAGGAAAAACATCTATTAGCAGAAGGGGATGTTTATACCGCAGGAGCATTTTAAGAAAGTTTGGAGCCAGTTAGTAGGTTATAAACAGAACTTTAAACTTTAAAGTACTTTTTCTCAAAATGATGATTTTGAACATTGTGCACACTCTTACCCTTAAGCTATGCAAGCAATATTGATGAAATTTTAACCACATGTTCATTATAAGTCATTCTCTAAATTAAAACCAAAAAAATAGAAACTCCTTGGAAAATTTTTGGATTTCACTTACAAATATGCATTAAAATTCATCAAATTTTATTCATTTCATAATTTATGCATATAAAAAATGTTTATTAGTATTTTATTGCCATATTTTGGTTTTAAACTGAAGGTAAGTGTGTTTTAATTATTTTGTAACAAACATTTTTTTTCTACATGCATATTTTGTTAAATAATGCTGCGCTCAGTGACTTTTTACTTTTTGGCCCTTTAACAAATTCACATTTTTTAAATTGAAAAATTTATCTTAATTATCTAGTTTTAAATTTAATTTCTGATGCGCATAATAACTCATAATGTCTTACTTTAATATAAAATCAAAACAATCTTTCTTTTTTTAATTTTACTGAAGTTTGGAGTGTTCGAACTGCACATGTTTCTTAGCTTTTTCAACCAAATCGAAGGTCCTGAGCCCCCTTAATACAAGCTCTGTGTAATATAATTGTCTCTCGTGTGTCTCATTTTTCCACCGAGGACGTTACAATATATATATATTTATTAAAAAAATCGTAAGGGATATTTATTTTTTGGGGGATAATATCCAATCTTCTGCTGCATTACCAAGAAAAAAAAATTGTCTATTTAGTTGTTATGCATGTGACGATAAATTTATTTAAAGTGCCAGAAAAAGAAATCATGCGATCGGCATTTAATAAATAAAATTCTAAAAATGAATCTTGAAAAATTCACCCAAAATCTGAAAATCGAGGTAAAGGTTCGAAACATGATTTCATTTCTGAGGCAAACCTTGTCATTTTCTCTATCATGACCCAATTGGACCCGTGTAATGGTGCATGTACACACAAGCGAATCAGCTCCCCCCGTCCCCTCTTGACACATTTTGGGGTCGATTAATCACGCTCGTCCCTTTGATGATTCGTCTCCGACCGCTGCGGAGAGCGATCGGAGACGAATCGTCAAATGGACGAAGGCGAGGGGACCAATATACACAGTGTATATCTTTTCAATACATATTTATATAGAATATACACTTTCTCCTACACACTTCGCTCTCAGTTTTGCGTATGTGTAGTTGTAGTATAAAGGAAAATGTGAACTTCGTAAGACCCCAACCCCCATCCAAATAACCCTCATAAGAGATGTCAACGGATGTTAGAAGGAACTCACCCCCATCCCTCTGAAAGCTTTCATGTGACTTTCTCCTACACTGATATACTCGTGTATATATATATATATGGTGGGTGTATTTTCTGTGTAACCGGATGCAGACGCTACCTTCCACAACTTAAAGAACGTTTCCCCCCCCCCCTTTGCTTCCGAACATCTTAAGGCGTCCAAATCCTCCCATACCAGAGATGTAAACGGATGTTAGTAGGAACGGATCCCTTTCCCCCGGAAGGCTATCACGTGACTGTCTCCCACACTCCCGGCGGAGTTGGTCACTTAATTGAATGGCGGGGAAAGGATGGGGTGGACGGCATCGATTACTTCGTTCTCTTTCGTCGACGGGGAAAATTTAAAAGGGAGGAGCAGGCGGGATGAATGGAATGGAAAGCACACATTCTTCTTGGTGCTGTCTTTAAATGTGTTTCTTGACTGCATTCTATGGTCGTGCATTCTATCTTCGTGTGTATATATTCGTGTGTGTATATATATATATATTATATATATATATATATATATATATATATATATATATATATATATATATATATATATATATATATATATATATATATATATATATATATATATATATATATATATATATATATATATATATATATATATATATATATATATTTATTTATAATAAATACAACTATCAATGTATGCAATCGACGTAAAAAAAAAAAAAAAAAAAAAAAAAAAAAAGATTATAAAAAAAATCGCAACGGATATTTTTATAGACAAAATAATGTAGAAGAAAATATTCAAATTAAATCTAATAGAACATACTAAAGAATATAGTACAGTTTGAGGAACATTTCTTTTACTGTATTTTAATATTTTTTTGGATAATGTCCAATCGTCTGCCACATGAACAAGAAAAAAATATTCTTTTTGTCCATTTCGTTGTTATGCACATGACGATAAATTAATTTAGAGTGCCAGAAAAAGAAATCACGCGATCGACATTTAACAAATTAAATTCTAAAATGAATCTTTAAAAATTCACCAAAAATCAGAAAATGGAGGTAAATATTCGAAAAAGATCTCATTTTAAAGGAATTTTTATGATCTTTCTCGCGATATAAATTTTATAACCTTCAAATTATTATTTTAAATGCAAACTTAAAAAAAGTCACTAAAACAGCTTAAAAATTTAATTTAAAAAAATCTAAGAAGAATTTTTCAAAAATCTCTCTAAGTGCACCCCTACTCTATAAGAAGAATCGCCATGCAAAATGTCAGCCCTTTGGGTCCAGCGGTTTGGTCTGTGCGTTATATGTTAGTCAGTCAGTCAGTCAGTTACGGAACTGTTTTATATATATACTAGCTGAATATCCGTGCTTCACCACTTAGTACATTCAAATTAAATACAATGGTCAATGTATGCAGTTAATGCCAAAAAAACAATAATAAATATTTATAATAAATACAACGGTCAATGTATGCAATTAATGCCAAAAATAATATATATATATATATTTACAAAAAAATCGTTATGGATATTTTTGTAGACAAAATAATGTAGAAGAAAATACTGAAATTAAATCTAATGGAACGTACTAAAGAATATAGTACACTTAATCTAGTACAGTTTGAAAACCATTTCTATTACTGTATTTTAATATTTTTTTTTGATAATGTCCAATCGTCTGCCGGTTAAGATAGAAAAAAAAGTTGTCAATTTATTTCGTTGTTATGCACATGATGCAAAAATAATTTAAAGTATTACAGTATCACAAAAAGAAAAGAAACCACGTGATCAGCATTTAATAAATTGAATTCTAAAATTTAATATTTAGAAATTCACCAAAAGTCAGAAAATGGAGGCAAAGATTGGAAAAAGATTTCATTTTAAAGGAATTTTTATGCTCTTTCTCGTGATATAAATTTTATAACCCTCCGATTATTATTTTAAATGAAACTTTAAAGAATGTTACAAAAACAGCTTAAAAATTTAATTTTCAAAAATCTAAGAAGAATCTTTCAAAAATCTTTCTTAGTGCATCCCTACACTACAAGAAGAATCGCCATGCAAAATTTTAACCCTTTAGGTTCAGTGGTTTTGTCTGTGCATTGTCTGTCTGTCAGTCAGTCAGTTACGGAACTGTTTTATATATATAGATTATAGATTATATTTTCCTCTCGAACAAAATCTATAAAAATATTTTTCAACTTCTAACATCTTCAAATGAAATATAGCGAACAGCTCAATGGTTTATATTTGGCGAGTGTTCATTTAGGAATTAAAATTATGAAACAACTCAGTTAAATTTTTTGTATTAATTATTTAGTATAATACTGGAAAATTTACTTAGGGCGCAATGTAATGCATTTAAAATGAATGTTGACGGAAGTCTCATTGCTAAAAAGCGTCGTAAAGCCAATGAACGGAAATGTAGATGGCTTTCAAGACAATGGTCAGGAATCGCTAAACCGAATACATGCAGCAGTCTGTTAACAGACACAATTTAATATTTCATAATTAATACCTGTAATAGAATTAAGTAATGTGATGCTATTATGTGGAGTTCAGATTTTATTTAAATTTTTTAAAAATTGCATCTTAAATGGATCATAATAGTGCTGATATTGCATAGTTTTAAATAAATAAAAATGTTTAAGATTTTCAAAAAAGAAAGTAGAGAAGATATTAAGCATACAAATAATATTGACTTTGCAGATGTAAATTGATAAAAATTAAAATTAGCACGTCATTTTTGACGGTCTAACCACTAGTATATATATATATATGTATATATATATATGTAATAAATTAAATATTAGGCCCTCCATTCTATCATTTAAATTCCCTTTCCTAAATCCAATCCCCAGTAACATTACTTTAGCGCTTTAAAAACCCATAGCAACAGGACTTCCCATAAAATAGCAAACGGTGCATTTCTACACGTGTATACGTCTCGAGAAAGGCGTTGGTTCGCATCGCCAGCCCCAAATTCCGCTGACATTTCAAAACAACAGGCACATGCACCGCGCTTCTAGCGCGTAAGGTTGAAAGGTGATATTACACTTCGCTCCGAGCTGTCGTCTGAGATGGACAGATGTTACTATCGCTCTAATAAAACTATTCGACACGACTGCTTCAAAATTTTAATTCCTTTCAGGCTGAGTCTAGCTCCAGTCATGTAAATTTGAGCTAGTTTTCCTTTTCAGGTTGCATTTTAAGAACGATATGTAATGGATATATTACATATATATATATATATATATATATATATATTTGTAGAAAAGGAAAAAGGTCACAATAATAAAGGATAAACGAAAACGAGACGAGATGAAAAGCCATCACTGAACTATCAAAACAAAACAATAAAGAACACGATACAAAATACCGCAGAATTGCGAGAAGGATGAAAATTAATCGTGACGAGAGTTACTCAACGAGAAGGACTTGAGATGTATATACATATATATACATATATATACAGATGGTTGTAAAAATAATGTAAACACATATCAATATTAGTGATGTTTATGAAAGTGCTTCGTATTCCATAAAAAACAAATCTAGGGACCAGTATTTTTTATAGAATATTGTGTAGACATTATTCTACTCTAAGGTAGCAGTAATGAAACTATAGGCATGAGGCTCTTTGAGACATAGCGTAAGATGCCAAACCTTGTAGACCGTGCAGAGAGGGCAAATTGTTGAACCGCGTCTAATTGGAGTATCTATTACAACAGGGGTGTCAAACTCGCGGCCTATTTTGCGGCCCGGCCAATATATTGGCACACAATAATATGTAATAAAATAACCGATGCAGAATTATAATAAGATAGAAAGAATTCGCTAAATGTTCTTTTAATGATACTCTTTTTTTGCTATTATTAAACAAAATGCATATATTTATGTTGAATATACTGTAATTAGGTAAATAAACCTACGTTTCTATTAATATTGATTTTTTTGCGGCCCACCTATAGTTAAACCTTGTTTGTTTGGCCCAAGGTAGCCTTTGAGTTTGACACCCCTGTGTTACAACATCCCTCGTGGTTTTGGGTGTTTACCGAGCTATGATATCGAAAGTAATGACGGAATACAGAGTGAACAGAAAGACTGTGAA
>OU015490.1:257933529-257936166 GCA_907164885.2 Dolomedes plantarius
CTTTGATGAATTACACATTTAGCCAACATTTACTATAGTTAAAAAAATGTATTACAACAAGACATGTTCAACATGACGGCCATCATTTTTAGCTAACATTTGAAACTGTAAGATAGCATGTTCTACAGTTGTCCGCAAGAGTGTCCGGGGAAATGCTGTCTGTCAGATCAGGTATAGTTCTTGGTTTATCAAGACTGACTAGATGTTTCACATGTCCCTAAAAGCCAAAAGTCGCATGGGTTGAGGTCTGGGGATCGGGGAGGCCACACATTAGGAAAGTGGCCGCTGATGACACGTTCTTCAGTAAAGTGATTTTTGAGAACGTTCTTAACAGGATGGCTAGTGTGTGGAGGAGCTACATCTTGCATAAAAATTGTGCGTGAAAGGCACAGACGTGATTGCAGATCCGGATTTTATTCAGTAACAAGGATGGTTATCGCTCCCCGGTGACCGAGCATGTTACTGGACCTCTAGGACTAAATTCCTCGATGAAATGCGGGCCGAAAATAAAAACTGCAAAAAATCCACACCACACGGTTACTTTCGGTGAATGCATCGGAACATCTAAGATTATACGTTGATTTTCTGGTTCCCAAATTCGGCAGTTGTTAGTATTCACCGAACCGTCCAAATAGAAGTGTGCTTCGTCTGTCCAGAGGATATTCCAAGGCCATTCTGCAAGAAACTGAAGTGAAACAAATGACCAACTGACAACTGAAGTGACAACTGAAGACAACTGAAGTGACAACTTCAGAAATGACAACTGAAGTGACCTCAAAGCAAGAAACTGAAGTGAGAACCGCTGTGGAGTCTCGAAATCATGTGTAAACAACCTCTACAAAAATTGAAGCTTGGACGGATAATACCGGAGGATATTCCGCATGACCTTCTGGACAGTTGAACGGGGCAGATCCAATGCTTCTGCCACACGACGGACACTGGTACTAGCCTGTTCGTTGGAAGCTTTGTCCTCTTCAACCTTCTGCGGAAACAGGTTTCTTTCCTCTTCCAGAACGAATGTTAAAAGAACCAAATTTGGCCACCATTAATCGAAGGCCTTTAACAGTCAATGGACTTTTTCGTATCCCCTTCAAACTTCGAAATTTTCGTAGAGCAACTACGGCCGAATTATCGTTTTGGTAAAACAATTTTACTAACAAAGCTCGACTGGTAATCGCAACGATGACATTCTGATTAGCAATAGCAAGCACGCTGGAAACAAAATCCCCATGAAAGTTTCTAGGTTCCGCTCTACGTCGACAAATGTTAATTTGCATATTTGTTTCTTCTTCGTTCCTTCAAATCTTTCGTTCGAAAATTAGTTATCGAACAAGTTTCCGATCGACTTTGCAATCACTTTAAGGATTGTAAAATTTAATGAGTATGAGTTATTGTATTAGGGTGCCCTTTGGATAAAAAGATGGTGAAATCTTAAGTAAAGAACCAGTCGCAAATGTGCAATTCATCCAAAAACGCCCTCTGGCGGTGAAATTATGAACTAATTTTTTTATTCGCTCAAACAAATTCCCATCCCTTCAATATGTCCTACACAAAATTTCATAACTTTTTGAACAATAGTTTCGACTGTAGACAACTTTAAAGTAGGGAAGTTTAATTACGGACATCCTGTACATACATATATATATTGTAATGACTTGACTGTCCCCACGGGGAAAATTCCAAGAGACACCTCTTTGTAATCTAAGCTGTTTCATTAGTGCCGAAAGGTGACCTTCTGTTTAGTAGCACAAAAGCAGCGACGTAGTGACTCTTCGATATACTTCTGGAAAAGAACAATTTTTGAAACGATTCCGTAGTTGACAATGGAGTCCAGATAGGGATGCGACATCGATAACAAAACATCGATGTTTTGAAACATCGATATTCAATATTAAAACATCGATGCTAATAAAACATCGCCCGAAAACCATCGATGTTTTAGAACATCCATTTTTTTAAAACTGGTTTAGTATTCTCTAACATTAATGTTACTTCGGTTAGTCCTGGAGGGGGAGGGGGATTTAATTTTACTCTCTGATTGGGCTGACACAAATGACAAAAATTTGGTTCCTTTTGCCTTGGGCTACATTGATGATTCAAAATTCTCGTTGTAAATATCGTCATGTTTTGCCTTCAAATGTCAAGATAAATGCGTGGTATTGCCAGAAGTTTTGAGGCACTTAGGCAAATATTCATTTTGCCAATTTGTCAGAGGTTTTACAAAAATATTTCCAAACGGTACTTTTGGGAGGCATCTTACTAATAATATTAACGTTAACTTATATAAAACCAGAACAAAACAAAAACTTAAATTGTTGCTCTCGTATATATACTATTTGTAAAATAAAACCCCATGGAAGGTTCTGGAGTGTCAGGCACATTCCAAGCGCTCTGTTTGGCTCATTGGTTGTTGACTGCCATTTGTCTGTTTGCTAAGGAAACGTTCCCCCTTTTGTATTCGTCCTTTTCAGAATTCAGACTTACATTTACTGAGTGTGAAAATTATGCTACGTGGTAAATTTTTTATATTATGGTAGTTTTTCATTAAAAAAAACATCGAGACAACGTAAAACATCGAGCACAAAACATAGATGTTAAAAAACATCGGCTTCAATAAATCAATGTTTAAAACATCGA
>OU015490.1:257936666-257959166 GCA_907164885.2 Dolomedes plantarius
CTCAACAAAAGGAATGAGAAAAAAAAAATGTTCTTTACTGGCTGTGAAATGGCTGGGAAAACATAGGCGAGGGATTTTTAAGCGAAACAGGGAATTTTTTTTCGAACAGGGATTTTTTTTTATTTATTTTTTATTTATTTATTTTTTTTTTAACTCGAAACGCCGGGAAACAAAATAAATAGGGGGAATTTTTAGAAATGGACAAAAAAAAAATCCGGAAAAAAAATTTTCCCCCCTATTTTATAAAATAGTTATTTTCGCGGTTGTTTCGAAACAATGCAACCCATTTTTTTTCCATCACTTTGCGGATCCCTCCCTCCCTGGGATCTCCAGGTGCAAGTACCGATGTCCTGAGACACCTTATTGAGTCAGAAACTCTGTCTGACCAGTAAACAAAACAAAAACAAGCAAAAAATCTAATGACCCATACATTGAGCGGGAAGAATCTTGACGTCAACAGGAAAAGCCCCGACTCAGTTTTGTGAAACAAGAAACTCCGAAGCAATGGCGGCTCAAAGGAGGGACCCCACCATAAAAGCCCGGCGTATTTTTTTTTTTTCATAGCCTAAAATTATATAATCGTAGACCTAATACTAAATGAGTTTAAATTTAAAATGAGACGATGTTTATTTTCTTATATATATATATATATATAAATAATCCAACAGAGATCGATAAGAGTAATACGTATATAGACTAAAATATTATTATTTATTTGTTTTTTTCATTATGGGGATATGAAGCTTCTGCGCTATCCTCTATTGAAAATGTTTTATGTTTTCTTTGCAGGATATGTTTTATGTTAAAGTGATTTAGGAGTCCATGCTTGATCTTAAATTTTTGTTTATTTCTATTGTTTATTATATATATATATATATATATATATTTATTTATTTATATTTATATATATATATATATATATATATATATATATATATATATATATATATATATAACCCTAAGAGCCGACGTTGCCGCTCCCGCTCCGAAGTAAAGCAGTTCTTTTTTTTTGCTTTAAATTTTGCGGAAATAAAGAACCGCATCTGCAACCGTTCCTTCCCGTAAACTCTGTTGGTAAAATAAGGTATTTGGAAAATAAATTTTTATCTACTCAATTCACAATTAAACAAATAATTGTGATGTCCCTAAATTCTGAAAGCATCCGTTTTTCCCGTCCATACTATTTGCTAGTAAAAACTGTATTCGAAAGAAAATACAATTGTATCTACCCATTCACAGTTAAACATGAACCCGACAATTCAACCCTAAATTTTGAAAGCAACCCATCAAGGTGTTTTCTGAAAAGGCGATATAATCGACTCATTCGGCGTTCAATAAAAACCCATCATTTCCACAATAAATTCAGAAGGCAACAGTTTTCCCCGGTAATGCTGTTGGTAAAAACATAGTTAAATAAAAATCCGTCATTTCTATCCCAAATTCCAAATGCGACCTTTTTTTTTTTTAAACTTTAACATCTGATTTTAAAACCGCTATTCGGAGAATTCGATTATATCTACTCATGCAGGAGCCCATCCCATGTTACCATATACGAGTCATTTGCTTGGAAAAGTTATTGTTAAAGTTACGATAAACGCTTTGCGGATATTGTAAATTTCACGGTGCAGTATTAAATGGACGTAATTAACTGATAGCATATATCCTACCGGCACCTCGCCGGACGATGGCCGAAGGGCTAGGGCGCTGGCATTCGGTACCAAAGTCTGTGGGTTCGAATCCCACTCTTGGCATGGACGTTTGTAGCCGTTCGGAATCGGCTTAAAGCAGTAGGTCCCGGTCTAATTAGCCCTCGTGTAGCAAAAAATGACAGTAGGGCTCCAATGCCGGCACCCCCTCATGGTGGGTCTTGGGGTGGTCGAAAGACTGCTAGAGGATTGGGGAGAAGACAAAAGTTCCTCAACACGATGAAAATGAGGGAGAGTCCCGAGGAAGAAAGCGCTAGATTTGAATTGATTTTCGGTGAAAAGTTTAAGAGACTCAATAACATTGTAAGCGGATCGAAATGGAAAGCGTTGAGACTAATCGGACACTAAATGATGGCATTGCAGCAATTATTAGATGTCACCAAAGTACTACAACAAAGGCTCATAATGTACTTAATCGGGCAAAATAGCGAATTAGAGAAAAGTGATAAGTGACGCTGGGGTAAGTCGGTAACAGCAAGAAGAGGGGAGATGGTGGGAATGTAATAAAAATTGTTCCCCAAGAAGAAAAGCAATCGTCAGATTGCTTTTCTTCTTGGTGCGAAGTGCGGGAGTGGTGCGAAGTGTGGTTCAGAAGTGCGGGAATTGATAAACCCGGAAGAGGTGAAAATAGGAATTACGGCCTGCAGAGGATAGAAAACGGTGGCATTGTCATAGGGACAGACAATATGGATAAGTTAATTGCAGAGTTCAAGGCAGAGATCAGTTGGATAAGAACTGTAAGATTGAAAAACCGAAGGAGACATCGCTTTTGGGGTTACAGATACGTATATGATAAACAAGTTTTTAAGAGGAAGCCGATTGCTCAAATTGAGGAGTTTAAAGACTGTGAAATAAGCGTTGTAACGAAGTATGAATCGCTATATGGCGAAAACTGGATATCGAGCATAAACGGGGAAGCTCAAAAAGGTGAAGCTTGACTGGGAGAGATTCAATATTAGAGAGTACCTTAACCGGTATTAAGCTTCAAATGTTGGAGCTATGGACATATATAGCCAAGGTTTGTCGATATGAAAAGTGTTGTAAGAGATGCAGAGGGTCTCACGAGATCAAGGAGGAATGCAAAGAGATGAAAATGTACCAATTGCTATTATTACCATGAAAAAGACCGAATAAATGATAAGGATAGGTTACGAGGAGTAGTGAATCATTTGCTTACGGACCCAAGTTGTCCGAGGTATAAATTCGAAGTTAATTAGCAGAACCGACTACGGGGCCACTCTACCGGTGGTTGGTTACCATGTGTTATGGTATAAGTCGGACTCGCATGACTTTTGAGTCCCATGGGAGGTACCATGGGGTTTTGTAATTGATTCTTTGGAGTTATGGTTAAGCGTTGGATTTATGATTGACTCCTTTAAATTACTGCTAAGATCATTATGTTTTATATTACATTGTAAAGTTTGCCTGTCGTTCTTTTTGGTTGCCTGTACGAGCTGTACAAGTCTTTTGTTGTTGAGTTGTTGATATGATGCGTTAATTATGTATTAGTTGATTTGAATTATGTAAAGTGATTATTTTTCTAATAAAGTAAATCACGGATGTCGATGCACTTGGCACCTGAGATCAGTAGCAAAAACTTGCAGCATCAGCGAGCCACTGGGGACGGCGTAATTTCTTAAAACTCATCTACTCGTGCAAAGTAAAATGAAAACTCATCATTTCTACCCTAAATCTTGAGGGATACTCAGGTATACATATTTTAACGTTAGTAATGAAGCACAGAGAAAAAAAAGTTGGTCGGTGAACTCACTTTGCTGGGTTGAAATCCACTGCACAGTGGAACTCGCTTTTGGTGAGTCAAACAACCCACATTGGAAGTGGGTCCTACAACCCACTTTCGAAAATGGGTACATTTGCCTGCCTTTGTGAGTTTAAAAACTCTTTGAATGAGTTAATTAAAGAGAGTTGTGTATTGAGCCTATATATATATATATATATATATACATATATATATATATATATATATATATATATATATACACACACATTTAATTATTTTTTTAATATTATAAGACACAGATCATTTAAAGCTTTGGTAATAATTCCTAGTTACTGTATTATGTATCTCAGTTTGAAGCAAGGGATTTATAATTTTATTCCAGACACCTTTATTTGATACTTGCCTTCCTGAGAACTATAAATTATATAAAGATGACATTGTTTGCGTTGAATTAAAATGAATCAAATTAGCACTTCTTTAATCTATTGAACATTAAAAATATTATCATTAAAAGTTATAAAGCATACTTCACAACTAGTAATAAATACTTACACTTTAAAAAAAATTATTTTTATCTTTAACTTTTGCAGTACATTAGCCTTCATGTTTAAAAGAATTTTCCAAAATGCCTAGTCTGAAAGTGTTTGCATCGAATTTTTTAAATGAAATTTTGTTACCCAAATTAGATAATCATTTAAATTTTATACAGCTAAAATGACAACTCAGAACAATAACATTAGTTTGTAAAATAAACAAACTTCAAATTATGTTTTTAATATTAGATAAGAAAAATTGCCACTTTACTTTATACATGCCATGAATTTTTTCAAAATCAATCTCCCCCCCTCTCCCTATTCTGCATGAATATTAATTCAATTTGAATTTTCCAGCTAACTTATTATCATTACAGAATTGCTTCTGTTTTAAGGTGTTTATATAAAGCTAAAATGTATCAAATCTTTAGGAGAATAAATTAGTTTATAAAATGATTAGTTTATAATATGACAATTATTAGTAAAAAAGGAAAAGAATTCGTAGAATTTTGAATTAGTTATCTAGATAGATCATCATCTGTTACTAGATATTTCTTTTATTTCCTACTCTCTTATTTACTTATTCACAAACACACACTTCCACACATAAATGTAATGTATAGATTAATTTTAAAAACCTGATTTCACCCTCTAGTTTATCCATTTTTCTAAATTCGACCATGTCAAATGAGTTTATAATTAAATGTTATCGCCAGATTGTATCATCTGTAGATTTGGATTTTAGAATGAACTTGGACTTTCAAACACAACTTATATGTACACACAAATAGATATACATAAGTATACTACTCGTAGCATTGCATGAAACAAACTGCATGCTTTTACTTTTTTTTCTGTGGTTCTAAGCTTTTTAAAAATATTGATGAGTTATTAATAAAAGTTATAGGAAGCGCATAACAGGAACACACAGCTCATTAACATCTGTAAAATAAGTTGTCAACCTTATTTTTTATAGTGGATATTTAGAAGCTGTGTGTTCCTGTTTATATCAGTAGATGTCAAAAATTACTTTTAGAAATCGTATTCTTGTTTTTTTTAAATCATAAAAATCTATTTATTCATTAAAATTGCATTCAATTAAGAGTTTTCTATGATGAGATTTTTATGTAATGTAAAAATAATTTTAATACATAATGTTTAGATATTACATACATGTGCGCACACACACACACACACACACACACACACACACACACACAAGCACATGGAAGATTTGCGACAAGAAAAACCTAATATCATGATATGCTCAACCATATACAGCTATAATTCATATATGAGTTATATGTTAAACATGCAATAGCTTACGCGATTGTCGCAACTTTAGCCTTACACAACAATTTCAAATTTAAACAAATAGCAAATCTTCCGTTAAAAGTCCTCACATTTCTATGGTGTTGAAGTATGCTCTATAATTCGGATTTACATGAAGGATTTTGCATATATTTTAATGTTCAAAAGATTAAAAATGTACTTACATGCACTATAACACGTGGACACTCCGTTTCGTCGACAAGCGCCATTTTTCCTATTTCCCCAGCCAAAAAGCTACTAATTGCTTCAAAGTACAGCTTTCGACCCGCTTCCGACCCTCTTCCGAAGAAAATCTCCCGCAGCGCGAGCCAGGAAAACGGGAAAATCTCATCAACCCGCAAACAAGATATTCAGCTCGCTTTGGGGTGAGGAGGTGAACACATTAGATAGGTCAGTCAACCCATTTTATTTTCAACCCACATGAAGTGTGTCTGCAAACCTGGAACTTTCGAAAACTGACCGGCTTTTTTTTCTCTGTGAGGCATACAACCTTATTTGCGAAATATAATTTTTTGCCGCTATTTCACAGTATAATCTAGCATTGGTTGTCTATATTTCGGAGACATTTAAAAAAAAAAAAGAAATATTTCAATTTCTCTTCGGAATTTTCGGTGTTTTAACGCTTGAATGACTTCTCTCGGTGGCTCTTTTCGAATGAACTGGGGGGGGGGGCTAGTTAGTGTGTTAACTGTACCACTCCGCGTAACTGCTCCACTAGAATTCCGTGAATCTGATGTCAGATATTTAGATCTATAGTCAGAAATCAATACGATATTTTGACCACTAGTTAAACGTCTGTCTAAAGCCACTAGTTAGAGATCTGTCGTTTATAGACGTTGAAAGTCTACATAATTTTGACGATTTTGAGGATATGCACTATATATATATATCTATATATATAAAAGAGCTTGTCTGTTTGTTTGTCCGCTATAGAATCATAGACTGTTTCACCTACCGGGACCAAATTCGGCACAGTTAATGTTTAGGACCCGAGAAACTTAAATAAGCAAAAACGAAGTTTGGGGCTCAATTAGTTTTTTAAAATTAATTTTTTAATGATTTTTGCTCCCGTAAGAGGTGCGAGTACCCCCTGTGGATACAGACCGTTCCCCACAACATATTATCAGTGAAATCCGAACCTATCCCTCTTCCCCCGCGCGGGAGAAGAGGGGTGCGCGGGGGGGGAGGAAGCTTCATGGTAATAAACTTTGGCCTTGCCTAACTGACTGACTGACTGACAGATAACGCACAGTCCAAACTGTTGGACACAAAGAACTGAAATTTTGTATGGTGATTCTTCTATAGTGGAGTCTATAGTGGAGGGGTGAACTGAGAAAGATTTTGAAAAATTCTTCTTCGATTTTTTAAAATTAAATTTTTAATCTGTTTTTCAAATTTTTTTAAGTTTGCATTTAAAATGATAATCAGAGGGTTATAAAATTTATATCACGAGAAAGATCATAAAAATTCCTTTAAAGCGAAATCTTTTTCGAATCTTTACTTCCCTTTTCTGATTTTTGGTGAATTTTTAAAGATTAATTTTTAGAATTTAATTTATGAAATGCTGATCACGTGGTTTCTTTTCTTTTTGTGATACTTTAAATTAATTTTGAGTTACGTGCATAACAACGAAATAAATTGACAAAAGAAATAGTAAAATACGGTAAAAGATAAAATTTAACCACTAGACTAACTGAGATGGGAGTTTTTTAAGACTTTGAATAAATAAAGGGGATAATGCATCTTTCACTTTACCTCTTGGGTGATGTGGAAAAAACTGAGCTTTTAAGGGAAAAATAAATAATAAATGCAAATGTAAACTATAAAACTTATTTCTAACTAAACAGTGGATCAAACAAATCTAATTAAATCTAATTAAACAGTATCTAACAAATATAATTAAACAGTAAACTTATTCAATCCAAACGTGCGAATCACGCAACACTGTGTTATTAATTCTCAATAAAATCAGACGTATAATCAGACGACGGTCCGCAGGCTCAAAGTTTCTTTCTTTCTTATTGTTTGTATATCATTTCAGTAGAAACGCGCTAAGCGCATTCTGTCTAGCCAGATGAACATGAAGAGTGGGGGGGGGGGGGGGTTGCAGCCCAGTATTTTTTTGATGGAATGCATCAAAATTTTTATATCTTTATATCTACCCGGGCATCGCCGGGCAATAATGCTAGTATATATATATATATATATATATATATATATATATATATATATATATATATATATATATATATATATATATATATATATATATATATATATATACAGTGAAATCTCGATCGATCGTTTTCGGATCCATCGTTTTTCCGTATGTGTCGTTCATTTTATCCAGTCCCAACGATCCTATTGCTTTGTTATGTTTCCGCATCTATCGTTTTCCCGCATTTATCGTTCATTTGAATCGGTCCCTTGAAAAACGATAGATCGAGATTCCACTGTATATATATATATATATATATATATATATATACCCTAGTATATTTATCATGTGAAGCATTGAGACACTTGCTTGAACCGACACGGCTACAATATGTAGCGAATACGTAAATCGCGAAGCCTTGTGACTTCCTATATGTTCACATATTTCCATATTCGAACCCATACACTACCACAGAAAAAAAAAATATTCTCAGTCACATTCGGACCACCCTTATACGACGAAGTTCGTCCCGGGTCGAGCCCATCTATACGAAACACAGAGCAGATGCACGTTCGGAAACAATCTTTCCGACTTCTTTGGAAGATCGTGTGATCCTCGGAAATGACTTCAGTTTAAAAAAAAATAATAATGTAACACGAAACTTAAAAATCCGGCAAACACACAAAAGTATTAAGTAAATATAACCTGCCCGGGGAAAGAAAAAAAAATCTGATTTAATTCCGCAATCAGTGAGAGAGCAACGAAACGGGAGAGCGGCTTGCCCCACACACACACAGAGAGAGAGAAATGGAAATTTTAAAATAAATTAAATCGCGCGCACACACTCGCCTCTCCGGTTTCCAACTTGCAACATGGCGTGTGACACGACCTCATGTGAAACACAACACGTGCGGTTGATTATGAATTGTAAAATCAAGAAGGGTGGAAAGGGACGGAAGAAAAAAAAAGAGAGGGGAAAATGGGGAAAAAATACCATCGCGTACACACACAACATCAAATCACAGCGGAGTTTTTTCCCCCATTTTTTTTTCCGCCTTTAATTTTATTTTTTCATCATCTTCCATCCGCTACCACCTCGGGAGGTTTTAATTTTCCGGAAAATTTTTCAAAAAATGAGAAATTCCGCGCGCGGGAAATTTATGCTACTCCCTCCCTCCCCGTCTCTCCCTACCCCCCTTTTCCGCCGGTAATGGATCAAGTGAAGTGAAGTGCTGGAATTAGCGCCCCCGTGTTGCCAGCGGTGTTTTAATTAAGTCGCCGCCTGAAAGGAAGAGTGTGCCCCAAACCAGCTGACGCCCCGCCGAGAAGGGTTGCCAGGCTTGGCGACTTTTGGCTCGCAGGTGGTTTTTGTGGAAATGGGTTTGGGGTGCGCCAGATTGGGGGGAGGTTCTTGAGGGGGGGTTGACTTAATTTTTTGGGATGTTTACCGAAAACGATCGACGTAGTTGTAAAGTGACACATGCCAGGATTTCGATGAGGCACTGGGTGACTGAAATTCATATATGCCTAAAAATTTTAACGCGTTACTTCAAACACACATACACACACACGCACACACACACACACACACACACACACACACACACACACACACATATATATATATATATATATAATGTATATGTATATACAGTATATATATGTATATATATATATATATATATATATATATATAATGTATATATATATATACATATATATATATATATACACATATATATATATATACACATATACATATATAAACATATATATATATATATATATATATATATATATATATTATATATATATATATATATATATATATATTATATATACATACTTATATATATATATATATATATATATATATATATATATATATATATATATATACATACTTATATATATATATATATATATATATATATATATATATAGTGGCTGCCCCAGAGAAGTTTTACTGTATACATAAACAGTGTGGGCTGTCTTGAGGGGTGGCCGGCAAGAGAACTTTCACTTTCTGTATATATATATAAATAATGATGGGGGACTGATTGATAACGAAAACATAAAACTGTCACAGATAGAAAGAAAAGCGAGCCCCCAATTCGGTCGTATTGGGTTTCAGAACCCAATTATCTGGAGGAATGCGATGGAAAATATGGGATTAGAAACTTTTAAGTGTTCACGGTCTAGATCCGAACCGAATTGAAAATCTGGTCCGTGGGAGGCAGAAATTCTGTCGTTTTTCTGACTCACCCCCCACTCGTGCTTTTGGAGTTGCTAATCGCTTCACGCACAGTTCCGTGACGTACACGGGCGAAGCTTACATCAGAAGGGGGCAGCTCCGTGGACGCCGCCCTTCGATGGTCATTCCAGCAGGACAGGTCCTTTTGGGTCACGTGTCATTTTCAATTGTTTCAATCCAATCACTATCGGCACTGCTGAGAAAGTGATCCGTGATTTTGGGGTGTACGGAATTGGCCTCGTTTGATGCGTCTATATATACATACATGTATATATAGACACATGTATTCATGTTTCTATATATATACATATATGTATATATATATATGTCAGGGGTTAACAAACTTATTCAAGTCGTGGCACCTTTAAGAGAATTAGAATTTTTTTACGACACCCTCGTCATATAATATCTATCTGTGGTATATTATTATTATATATATTATGTGTAATCGTAGGCGTGGCGTGCTTTTGACTTTTCTTTTTTTTTTTTTGGGGGGGGGGGCGAATAGAATTGTGTTAGGGTCCTCCTCAGCGCATTGACTACCGGACGGTCCTTAAAATATGAAATATTATGATCTTTTAAAATTGAATAACAATAGAATTGATGTTTGAGTAGTATTCAAAAGTTATACAATGAGAAAAATAAATATAATATAAATAAAATGAGAAAAAAAAATATAGCATCGCATTTTTGTTACGGATCATATCATTGTTAAAAACTATGTTAAGGCTAAAGATATAATCGGAATCTTCAGTTTTATAGTTTGAAAAAGCGGGAAAAAAACCAACTTTCTTAAAAGTTTTCTATAATTTTCCGATTTTAACTGAACTTCTATTAACGTTCTAATTTTTTTAAAGTTAAGTTGGGGTGGGCACATGCCCCCCCCCCCAACTTAACTTTAGGAGAACCCAAGAGGAGAGTTGTTTTCCCCTTTTTGTCCATTTTCGTCAAGTTATACCGGAATAGACCTTAGCAACAGATTAGATTAGAGATCATGGGCGGCACCCCATTAAACATTGATTTATTGAAGCCGATGTTTTTTTAACATCGATGTTTTGTGCTCGATGTTTTACGTTGTCTCGATGTTTTTTTTTTTTTAATGAAAAAGTACCATAATAAAAAAAATTTAACACGTAGCATAATTTTCACACTCAGTAAATGTAAGTCTGAATTCTGAAAAGGACGAATACAAAAGGGGGAATGATTCCTTAGCAAACAGACAAATGGCAATTAGCAACCAATGAACCCATCAGAGCGCTCGGAATGTTCCCGACACTCCAGAACCTTCCATGGGGTTTTATTTTACAAATAGTATATTCACGAGTGTATCCATTTAAGATTTTGTTTTGTTCTGGTTTTATATAAGTTGACGTTAATATTATTAGTAAGATGCCTCCCAAAAGTATCGTTTGGAAATATTTTTACAAAACCACTGACAAATTGGCAAAATGCAATATTTGCCTTAAGTCCCTCAAAACTTCTGGCAATACCACGAATTTATCTGGACATTTGAAGGCAAAACATGGCGGTATTTACAACGAAAATTTTGAGTCATCAATGTAGCCCAAAGCAACCAAGTTTTTGTCATTTGTGCCTGCCTAATCAGAGAGTAAAATTAAATCACCCCCTCCCCCCACGACTAACGGAAGTAACATTAATGTTAGAGTCTACTAAACCAGTTTTAAAAAATGGATGTTCTAAAACATCGATGTTTAAAAACATCGATGGTTTATGGGCGATGTTTTATTAGCATCGATGTTTTAATATTGAATATTGATGTTTCAAAACATCGATGTTTTGTTATCGATGTCGCATCACTACTAGGAATGCAAGTCTGTTTAGGTCCCTGCTTTGTTTGGTTATAACTCAATCATAAAAGGAAATGGTGCTTTTCAGCGGAATGGAGTGTTACATGCCAGAGTAAGCACCTCAGGTATTGGTCAAGCTTTTTATCCCCGACTAGCAGTGGAAACGAGGCCTTAGTACACGTTATCCAATAATTTCCCCTGATTGGCGAAGATCCTCTACAATCAGATGTCTTTGGAGTAAACGACTCAACTTTCCCAACTCCCTCTCACGGTGACGAGTTCCTTCTTAAGTTTCTCCGAGTTGAGAAACGGAACATCCGCCGGCAAACGGAGAAATGCTCTCTCCCTCTCTCCCTAAACGAAAAAGAAAAACAAAATTATAAACCTGTAGTTTATTTATTTTTGGAGGGAATATTTCGGTAATTTTTTCCCTGCGCCAACCCCCATTAGTCGGAGAAAAGGCATTTGTTACGCGCGTTTTTGCATTAATCTGCTCAACTCCACTCAACGAGGGGTGGAGGGGGGGGGGGGTATGTTCAATTTTTTTCTTCCGTCTGCGTTTTTCGAATTATTTTTGCGATTTTATATCAGTGGATAAATCGCCCGGGGAAATGGCGTTGCCGAAGGAACTTTTATAAATGAGGCAAAACTTTTGAGAGTCAGTACGCATGCGTGGAATTGGGTAGGCCTGCATACTTAAAGACTTCTAAAGAAATGTAAATTGAATACATCCACGCACACACACACACACACACACACACACACACACACACATATATATATATATATATATATATATATAGTATATATATACATACATATATGCATATGTATATATATATTATACATATATAATAATCATATTTTAACATACCTACGTATAAACATAAATACTATATACTAATGCATACGTATTGTGAGGTTCCATTAAGGACTTCTCAATAAATCGTCTCCCGAGATAGAGGAATAACTCCACTCGCATGTGAACCAGGCAATTTCTATGACCCGACGCCATCCAGTCTTCGACATGACGTTAAAAAGAAAGGAGTCACGCCCAGGCAACGTTACGAACGTTAACTAATGGTCGCTGCAGTCAGCTGTTCGAAGAAGCCGCCATCGTGCCTCCATCGAGGAAACCAATCAGGGGACAGAACCCTAACGTCACGGCGGTCGTCCGACCAACCGCAGACTAAGTCCCGCCACGGGGCTGGGAGCGCAAATTTCGGAAAAACAGGAGAGGAAAAAAATCAAGAGATTCAGATTTGGATTCGATCTCATCTAGAGAGTCCATTTTCTGAAATCTCCACTCCATCCCTCCTTCCGATCGCTACACTCCATCCCGGAGGTATTTTATCTTCAGAGCAGAACGCTCTAGATGCTTCGAGCCAACCCTTCAAAGTCCTTGTTAATTTTTAGGAACCAGGAGAGTTCCGTTAGTTGCATCTTTTGAGACCAGCACGGTCTAACATATTCGAAAGCGTCGTTCCAACCTTGGAACATTCTACCGAATTGCGTTCGTCGCTGACGTCTGGGTAGAAATTTCGGGCTACCGTCAAGACCAGCTCCCTCTCTATTTAGAGGCTGTTTCACGACTTATGTACGCAGTGTAAAAATCATCTAATCAAGACTCTAATAAACGTGTTATTTATTCAGAAGACTGGAATCTGTATATAATCTATATTTCGCTACCCTGAGAACAACATATTACAATATCTACAGATATTTATACATATGCATACACACACACACACACACACACACACACATATATATATATATATATATATATATATATATATATATATATATATATATATATATATATATACAGTCGAACCCCGTTATAACAAAATTCAAGGGACCAAAGGTTTTGTTCGTTTTATCCGGGGTTCGCTCTATCCGAACCGTTAAAAAAGATGCTAGAGTTCACAAAATGTATAACTCATTAGTTGCAATGTGTATTCAATAATGATGTATCAAAAAAATGATAAAATCTATTAAAAATGATCATTTATAAATGAAATCGACTAAAATCGATTACGTTAAACTGACACAATACTAATTAAATTACGTATTATATGAAAACGACGGTACAAAAATTCGTTCGTTATAACCGCGAGTTTGTTACATACCATGTTCGCTATAACGGGGTTTGACTGCATATATATATATATATATATATATATATATACAGACACACACATATATATCTACGTAATTTAATGCCGTTTGTACAGCTTCCACCAATGAACTAACAACCTCTCACACAATACGGTTTCAGGGAAATACTAACAGAACATGTCCCAAAATCTGAAGCCATGAAAATCGGATTGCGTTCCCTTTCGGACCTTATGGTACATCCACATTCATGCAGACAAGTACCCCCCGACCCCGCTTGACAACATTTGACCCACGTGACCCCCCCCCCCCCCACCCCGCCTTTGATGCTCTGTCGGAGGATCGTTGCAGACGCTCTGCCCTTAAATCACTGGTTTCCCCCGCAGAATACTGTACAGTGCAGATGAAAGTGGACACCTTATATAGCGCATACAGATTGGTACAGCGTTCTCTGCATCTGCCAGTGATTTATGTCTCTCTGTACTCTGTTCTATGCGTGGATCGCCGTCTCTGGCGGTCCATCAAAGAAAGGCGGGGGGGGGGGTAAGCGGGTCAAATGGTGTCGAGCGGGGTCGGGGGTGACACCACATCAAAGAGCGGGAATGGGGTTGTTCTAAATACCGTGTCTAATGTTACCGTGACTAATGTGATGACAGGAGTCGGGGAGAGAACTCTGTACCAATGTGTATGCACCAATAAAAAAAACGCAGAGACACCTGCTACGAGGGGATGGACCTCCCCACTCCCGCAGACGATATCCAAGGAATTTCTGAAAATGAAATATTACAAACAAAACTTCTGAAGTCAGTCTTCACGGTGCTGAAACCTAATAAAAATGCTTTCTTGGATAGACGATTGCCATCATCTGTCAAGTTTGCAAATTGTGCTTATCGTGCTTGCTTACATACACACACACGCACACACACACACACGCACACGCACACACACACACACGCGCACACACACACACACACACACACACGCGCACACACACACACGCACGCGCACACACACACACACACACACACACACAGACATATATATATATATACACACATACATCCATAATACATACATATATATTATATATATACACATACATGTTAAAAGGTGGGGGGGGGGGTCTTGCTTGAGACAGAGTGTATAGTAACAATAAAAGAGACCGCTCTTCTATTTTCGGCCATAAAACGGTGGAGCGGCACCTGCTACACACTGTTCGATTCGGTATCGGGGAAATCTCCCGGGGCAGTAAAAGGGTCAACTGCATCTCGGTTACAGCGAAACTGCTAACTGAGGCTGCATCTCGCAGCTGCCAGGACTCAGTGATCCCAGGCATTCTTGGCATACACACACACACACACACACACACACATATATATATATATATATATATATATATATATATATATATATATATATATATATATATATATATATATATATGTATATATATATATGTATATATATATATGTATATATATATATATATATATATATATATATATATATATATATATATATATATATATATATATATATATGTATATATATATATATAACACATATATATATATGTCCAGTCAAGGTTCCCATAAAAGGGGTCGTTTAGAGGAGTGGACCTCCGACAGAGGTTTCTTCCATAACATTGGCTGAATAGGGTCTTTAATCTGTCCTGAACAAAATAGTACAGTTGAGAGTGATGTCCGTCGTATAGGCATGGCTGGCTAGTTTTACTATATACACAAATAGAAATATATGCATGTATATTAAATACAGTGTACTGTTAATTATCCGATTTGCAGATCTACACGGATCGTGTAGAAAAAAAATCTGAAATCTTTATCCAGTTATATATAAAACAGTTCCGTAACTGACTGATTGACTGACTGACTGACTGACATATAACGCCCAGACCAAACCGCTGGGCCTAAAGGGCATGGCGACTCTTCTCATAGTGTAGGGGTGCACTAAGAAAGAGTTTTGAAAAATTCCTCTTAGATTTTTTAAAATTAAATTTTTAAGTTGATTTTGCAACATTTATAGAAGTTTGCATTTAAAATAAAAATTTGAGAGTTATAAAATTTATATCGCGAGAAAGATCCTAAAAATGCCTTTAAAATGAAATCTTTTTCGAATCTTTACCTCGAGTTTCTGATTTTTGGTGAATTTTTAGATTGATTTTTAGAATTTAATTTATTAAATGTCGATCACGTGATTTCTTTTCCTTTCGTGATACTTTAAACTAATTTTGCGTCACGTGCCTAACAATGGAATAAATTGACAAAATGTTTTTTTTCTTTCTAATGCGGCAGACGATTGGACATTATCCAAAAAAAATTAAAATACAGTAACAGAAATGTACCTCAAACTGTACTATATTAACTGCACTATATTATTTAGTATGTTCTATTAGATTTAATTTGAATATTTTCTTCTACATGATTTTCTCTATAAATATATCCCTTACGATTTTTTTGTAAATATATTTTTGTTTGACCTTAACTGCATTCACTGACCGTTGTATTTTAATTGAATGTACTCCGCAGCAAAGCACGTGCATTCAGCTAGTCTATATATATAAAACAGTTCCGTAACTGACTCATTCATTCACTGACTGACTGACTGACATACAACGCACAGACCAAACCGCTGGACCTAAAGGGCTGACATTTTGCATGGCGATTCTTCTAATAGTGTAGGGGTGCACTAAGAAAGATTTTTCAAAAATTGCTCTTAGATTTTTTTAAATTAAATTTTTAATCTGTTTTTTAAACTTTTTTTACGTTTGCATTTAAAATAATACATTGAGGGTTATAAAATTTATATCACGAGAAAGATCCTAAAAATTCCTTTAAAATGAAATTTTTTTCGAATCTTTACCTCCATTTCCTGATTTTTGGTGAATTTTTAAAGATTAATTTTTAGAATTTAATTTATTAAATGCCGATAACGTGATTTCTTTTTCTGGTACTTTAAATAAATTTATCGTCACGTGCATAACAACTAAATAAACAAAAAAGATTTTTTTTTCTTGCTAATGCGGCAGACGATTGGACATTATTCAAAAACATATTAAAATACAGTAAAAGAAATGTTCTACAAACTGTACTATATTAACTGTACTATATTCTTTAGTATTCTTTATATTAGATTTAATTTGAATATTTTCTTCTACTTTATTTTGTCTATAAAATTATCCTTTACGATTTTCTTATATATATATATATATATATATATATATATATATATATATTTTACATTAATTGTATACATTAATCGTCGTATTTATCATATAATATATATATATATATATATATATATATATATTTGGCATGAATTGCATACATTGACCATTGTATTTAATTTGAATGTACTCCGCAGCAAAGCACGTGTATTCAGCTAGTACTTACATATATCTATGGATCGAGATGGTTTTTAATGGATGTATGGTATTCCATCGATCGAGAAGATTTTGATTGGCCAAAGGATGCGATGACGTACTGAAATAGTTTTAATTTCCTTTGATTATGAATACAGTGATACCATGTCATGTTGGGAAAATTGGGGATATAAATAAAAGTATGAAAGATCCGTTGAAATTAAGGGTAATTAAGGGTAATCCGTTCCAATTAAGGGTGTCCGGTACACATTTAATTTTTTTTTATTTATTGACTTAAAATTTTGAATTTTTGTGATGGATGATATTAGTAATTTGTAAACAAAATCAAATCATATAACTACAATATAAAAAGAACTTTTTATACACCATGTTTTTAAATTTTCTGTTGAATCATTTAAACTTGATAATTCTATGTATTAATAAATACTTTAAAAAATTTTTTTTGATGAATTATCCCATCCACTCGAAACATAATGAATTGGAAGTGAACTTGCGTTTAACTTTTCGTTCCCGTCCCGGCCGATAGATGGCTGCACCAGTCTACAAAACAAAATTATCTGAAAATGATTTCAATTCTGCTTAAAGATGGCTAAAAATATCAAAAGGATGCATTGTCATCGTGTTCTGAGCTATTCTAAAAGTTTCGAATGTCTAGCTGGTCGGGAAGTTAGTTAAAAATCGACTGAAAGATTTGTACGGGACAAACACACAAACACACAAACAAACAAGAAAGCTAGTTAACAAAAACATGGAAAAAACTATTCATAAAGTTTTTAAAAAAATTTAAAATTTAAATTATTTTAAAAAAGTGGGGGAATTTAAAACCGTTATAACTCCTAAATATTATTTGTCGAATTTCAAAATTTTTTTCCTTTAATTAAACAGGAAAATAGTAGTTTTAATTTCGATTCAGCGTTTTTAAAATATTAATTTTTAAAAAACTTAAAAATATTTAGAGGAAAAAAATTTCAAAAAATTTGATGTAACTTATATTTAAAAAATCATTTTTTCAAAGTTGCTGACTGAAAATTAAAGTAACATATTTGAAAAACACATGTTCCAAGTTTGAACCATTTACCTTTAACGGTTCTTGACTTGTGACAATTTAAAGAGGAGAAATGGTGAAAAAAAACCCTCACGCAAGAAAAGCGCATTTACGGGTTTAAGCAAAGATTGACTGCTATTAGGATGTTGCAAACAAAAAAAACTAATATCTCCTATTGTAATTAAGATAGAAACATGATTTAAAAATCCTTTTAAGCCTAAAAGAACACACAATTTTTTAATGCAATAAAACTTTTTTTTTAAATTTGAAAATTTTTGCGTCCTGGACACACTTAAAAATGATTTAAATGAAATTTAAAGTATCTGGCTATCTCGAAATGGCTATTCTGGTGCAATATTTCGAAATTTTTTTTATTGCTCGATTCCAAAGGCCAGTGGTTTAGGATTCTCAAACTGTTTTACTTTGATTCGTACGATGATTGGACGAGAATTTGGGGCCAATTGAATAAACCCCAAAGCCGTATCGGAAAAGACCGGAAGGAACTTTTTAAAATGCATTTTCTACAAGACTCAATTTATCAGTGACTGCTGTAAACGAGAAAGCTTCATCATTTAAAAACTTTTCAATCTATTTCGATGAAATTTTGCAGCAGTGTTTTACAAATTACTCTCTCTGATTTCACGTAAAATCTGAGCTGTACCTGTTCATTGAATCATTCAACAGGCCCCTGCACTTAATATGTACAATACAAATTTCAATCGATCAGCGTTTTTTCAAATTATTTTTGTATATTTCGGTGATTATTTGAAATACTAGAAGGTAACCCGCCATTTTGACGTCATAATACTAATAATGACGTCATAATGGAAAAAGTATATGAAAGTTAAAAAATATCCCGAATTATCTAACAATATTGCATTTAATCCACACCTTGTAAAAGAAAACCCTTTCATTATTTTTTATTTATTTAGTTTTCCATGCGATTGGAGTAGTAGACTGCCATCCAACCGTCATTTTGACGTCATAATACTAATAATGACGTCATAATGGAAAAAGTATATGAAAGTTAAAAAATATCCCGAATTATCTAACAATATTGCATTTAATCCCCACCTTGTAAAAGCAAACCCTTTCATTATTTTTTATTTATTTAGTTTTTCATGCGATTGGAGTAGTAGACTGCCATCCAACCGTCATTTTGACGTCAAAATACAAATAATGACGTCATAATGGAAAAAGTATATGAAAGTTAAAAAATATCCCGAATTATCTAACAATATTGCATTTAATCCACACCTTGTAAAAGAAAACCCTTTCATTATTTTTTATTTATTTAGTTTTCCATGCGATTGGAGTAGTAGACTGCCATCCAACCGTCATTTTGACGTCAAAATACTAATAATGACGTCATAATGGAAAAAGTATATGAAAGTTAAAAAATATCCCGAATTATCTAAGAATATTGCATTTAATCCACACCTTGTAAAAGAAAACCCTTTCATTATTTTTTATTTATTTAGTTTTCCATACGATTGGAGTAGTAGACTGCCATCCAGTTTTTTACAGCTTACTACGCGATATGAATATTTGAGCTACTTGATTCATTCACATTCAAGTTTGTGTACTTTCAGAATTTATCGCAAAAGTAAACAGATTTTTAAAAACTGTTAAGTATACAGCTAAAAGCATCCAATTTTTTTAAGTTCTGAATGTTTTATAGAAAAAAAGGCTGAACAAACGTGATTTGATGGAGAAGATATTAGTTTTTAGGTAAGAAAAAATTCTGATCCACATCTGAAATTGAAATTAAGCCTAACCGGCCGTTTGTTTACTGAGGGCTTCAATTGAAAGATGAGTACAGCCCGGAAGTGTTATACAGAGACAACGAGTATTATATATATAATTGTAAAACTTTTACTTCGGAACACAGTTAAATGTCACAGTAGAGTATAATATAATAATATAAAGGAAATTAAAATCTATTGATTCCAACGGGGTGTGGGGTCTCTGGAGTCAGCACTCCCTCGTACTAATAATTGATAGAATAATTCCCTCTATATTAAAATGGTACGACATTTTTACCAAAATGTTCTGAAATGTTTAACAAAACAAGTACGGGCCAACAGAATAATGTTTATGCCGGGCCAATCATTGTAAAACATATATATATATATATATATATTACAATAAATGATAATATAGAGTAATTTATCTAGAACTATAATTTTTATTTGTACGGAAATGGAGAATATTTCAGTTGTGCAAGCTGCAAATACCTGCTGTTGGGCGAACAATTAGAAAATGCCATTGCGCCAGCTGCAAATGAAAGTGAACTCATGCTCTCCCGCCGGTCGGGCCAACTAACTGCTAACCGTCGGGTGAGCTGTCATGCCGACCGTTCTTTCGACGTTACCCCGACGGCCAAATTCAACTATTGGTCAACTATCCTAAATAAGATCGCCCAACAATTTCATAAAGGTTATTTCAGAACTGTAGGATAATATAATATGATATTATATATATATATATATATATATATATATATATATATATATATATATATATATATATATATATATATATATATATATATATATATATATATATATATATATACAGGGTGTCCATAATTAAAGTTCCACTTTCAAAAGGCTGCAAAAAAAAGAACCACTGGTCAGAATGACTTCAAATTTGAACTGAATATACTGGAAGAAGGGGGAAACGATTTGGCATAATAAAAAATAATAAAGTACCTTAATAATAAAGTTTCAAAGTTTTACAGCGCCATCTATGGATACATTTTGAAACTTTTTTTATTTTGACAAATCGTTTCCCCCTTCTTCCAGTATATTCAGTCCAAATTTGAAGTCATTCTGACCAGTGGTTCTTTTTTTTTGCAGCCTTTTGAAAGTGGGACTTTAATTATGGACACCCTGTATATATATATATATATATATATATATAATGTATATATATATATATGTATTTATAAGATATATATATATATATATATATATATATATATATATATATATATAAATATATATATATTATATATATGTGTATATATATATATACACATATATACACACACACACACATATATATATATATATATATATATATATATATATATATATATATATATATATATATATTATATATATATATGTGTATATATATATATACACATATATACACACACACACACACACACACATATATATATATATATATATATATATATATATATATATATATATATATATATATATATATACATACTAGCTGAATACACTGCGTCGCTACGGAGTACATTTTAGAATAATTTCAACGGAAAAAATAATGAAATTGGTTTTTGGAGGATTTCTTTCAAAACAATTTTTTTTTGTTTCTTCATTGGGTGGAACTAATATCACCAGGCTCGTCCACGAGCTTACGCGTGAGCAAGCTACGTAAAACTGACCGCTTGAGAAACAATTTTCTCTGAAATCTACGCCAGCGAATTTTAAAGTTTGGCCTTGAGACTTACTTATCGTCATGGCGAAGCATACTTTGAGGGGAAATGGCAGTTTTATATATAGATTTAATTTGATATCCATAAAGCATACTCACTGGTATTAAATTCTAAAATACTTCCATCTCAATGAGTCTAGTGGTTAAATTTTTTTTTTTTTTTGCCCTATTTCAATATTTTTTTTTGGTCAATTTATTTCGTTGTTATGCACGTGACGCAAAATTAATTTAAAGTATCACAAAAAGAAAAGAAATCTCGTGATCAACGTTTAAGAAATTAAATTCTAAAAATGAATCTTTAAAAATTCACAAAAACTCAGAAAAGGGAGGTAAAGATTCGAAAAAGATTTCGTTTTAAAGGAATTTTTATGAACTTTCTCGTGATATAAATTTTATAACTCTCAAATTATTATTTTAAATGCGCAGTTTAAAAAAGTTACTTGAAAATTTAATTTAAAATAATCTGTCTTAGTGCAGGGGTGCACAAAGAAGAATTTTTGAAAAATTCCTCTTGGTGCACCTCTGCACTATAAGAAGAATCGCCATGCAAAATTTCAGCCCTTTAGGTCCAGCGATTTGGTCTGTGACCTATAAGTCAATCAGTGACTGAAGCGTTATATATATATATATATAGTATATATATATATATATATATATATATATATATATATATATATATATATATATATATATCGTTATCAATATTAGAATAAATGATAATATAGAGTAATTTATCTAGAACTATAATTTTTATTTGTATGGAAATGGAGAATATTTGATATCCATACAAATCAATTGACGTTTAATAAGGAATCGAATTCTTTTCTCCATGGGTGGCAATGCGCGAAATGTAAATACACACAAACAGTCCATTGAGAAGCGAAAGTCGTCCGGGACGCCTCTCACTCCCTGATTATTCGCAGATCTC
>OU015490.1:257964166-257969166 GCA_907164885.2 Dolomedes plantarius
TCCGATGAGAGAAAAAAAATTGAGTGTCCAAATCGAGTATCCTGGAGGCAATTCACCCCATGGATCCTGCAGGGAAATCCACACATCCATACGAGTTCGATGGGCTGGAGATCTCTTCTGAACAGCACGTCGTAAAGCATCCTAGATATGCTCAATAATGTTCATGTTTGGGGGTTTAGATGGACAATGGAAGTGTCTACACCCAGAAGAGTAATCTCGGAGCCACTCGGCAGCAACTCTCGACGTGGGGAGGGGGGGGGGGGTTGCATGGTCCTGTTGGAATTGTCCAAATCCGTCGGAATGCACAACAGACATGAATGGGTGTAGATGGTCGGACAGGATGCTTATGTACACGTCACCTGTCGGAGTCGTATCTAGACGTATCATGGGTCCCTCATCACGAAAACTGCACGCGCTCCACGCCATCACAGAGGCTTATTCCAGCTTGAACAATCCCCCGTTGACATGTACGTTCCATGGATTCCTGAGGTTGTCTCCATACCCGTACACGTCCATCTGCCCGATACAATAGGAAACGAGACTCGTCAGACCAGGCAACGTGTTTCCAGTCATCAACAGTCCAATGGAGGTGTCGGCGGACCCAGGCGAGGCGTAAAGTCTTGTGCCGTGCAGTCAAAAACGGTACACGAATGGTCCTGAAGCTCAGAAAGCCCACATCAATGACGGTCCGTCGAGCAGTTCGCACGCTGGCACTTGTCGATGCCCCAGCATTGAAATCCGCAGCAATTTGAGAAAGTGTTACTCGTCTATCTCGATTAAGGATTCTCGTCAATGGTCCAGTTCGCTCAAGGTCTTTTTCCAGCGACGTTTTACCGGATAATCGATATTCATGGTCGTTACACTCGTGAAACGGTCGTTCGCGAAAATCCAGATTTCATCCCTACCTCGCAGATGCTGTGTCCCGTCTCTTGTTCGCTGATTTCAACGCCCGGTTCAAAGTCACATCAATCGTGATAACGTGCCATTGTAGCAGCAGGAACACAATTAAGAGCTTCGCAGGACACCTGTTGTCTTATATAGGCACCGCCGAACGCATCGCGTTTCGCTGATTGGTTGAATATCTCTGTTGTTTGCATACGCACGCTTGAACCAGCTTTTTTTTGGCTCTTCAGTAATGTACATACGCATGTACACACATAGACACATGTGTATACATATATATATAAATATATATACATATATGTATAATATATATATATATATATATATATATATATATATATATATATATATATATATATTAATAGGATGGATTTTGATGGCATCTTGAAAACGAGCATTCTCCTATCGACTTCTGGGCTTCTCTCCACCATTCGCAGTCCGAAAATATCCCCGGAAAGCGAGAACTATTAAAACTATTCGAAAACAGAGAGGGGAAGAAGGCTGTGCGGCGAACAAACGAACCTTCCGCCGCCCCACTCTCTTTTCGAAAGGGGCTGTCACGAGCAGGCCCCGGGTCCCCTTTTGTCCGCTGCGCCCCTGCACGTGACAGCCAGGGAGATGGAAACGGGGGGGGGGGGGAAGGCTGCTTTCACACTTTGTTGTTTGGGGGTTGGGGTGGAGGGGCGGAAAAGGCATCGTCTGCGCGGGACTGGCGCAACATTTCGCCCAGGCGGAAAGGGTGGAGGCCTTGTTTATTTATTTTTTATTTTGATCAAACGAGCTGATGTGCTGCTGATATGTTCATGTATATAAACACACGCACGCATACATCTTTCTTTTACACGATAATGCTAGACCCCCCTCAATACGGCAATTTCTGTACAACAATATCTTACTAAGCATTCAATTACAATCATAAATCACCCACCCTATTCTCCCGACTGATCGCCAGCTGATTTTTTTCCGAAGCTTAAGATGGCCATGAAAGGACAGAGATTTGAAAACGTCTCGGATATCAAATCAAATGTTACGCGTATTTTGCGAACTGCTAGTTCCGACGCCTATAAACAGTGTTTCGATGACTTGAAGAAACGTTGGAAAAAAAATTTATAGACTGTATAGTGTCACGCACTCCTTTGGCGATTATTTTGAAGGAGATAAATTTATTTGAAGATGAGTAACATTTTTCTTATTTATAAAAAATTATCTGGTTACTTTATGGGCGCAACTTGTATTAATCAATTTCAATACTTGATAGTAAACAATATTTTTAGTTTCCCTTCCCGAAAACTATCGATTTGACACTACTCTAGGTTATTTTGGACGTTTTATTTTTCACCCCTTCTCCCCCCTCTCCCCCCCCAATGCTGATGGGGCTGAAGTTGCACTTAAACGGCATCGGGCGTGTCACTATTCATCTCAGCGACCCAGAAAACTAGGGTTTCGACACTACTATAGGTCGTTTTCAATTATTTTTTCATGTCCCCCTCCCTAGGGGTGCTAGGAGTGTCTTACCCTCTCAGTATTTCTTCCCAGATTGTAAGTCGTATTGTGTACCAAGTTTCATTGACATTGCTCCAGGCGTAGCAGAATGATGCTGGAACATACAGACATCCATCCACACACACACACATATATATATATATATATATATATATATATATATACACACACACACACACACACACACACACACACACACATATATATATATATATATATATATATATATACAGTATGCCCACTAAAGTCCCTTGCCACCCTCTTAACTTCGAAACGGCTGCTGCTATATTCATAAAAGAGGTGTCTAGGTATAGTAAAGTAGCCATGCGCTACTGAATGAAACCGCCTACCGCGCCACCTGGTGGAAAACTGCGGAGTTAGCATTCCTATCTCGAAAACGGAACGAGATGGGAAAAAATGTGATTTACAAAGTTGTAGAACATCATCGATTTAGTAAGAAAAGACACCTTGTGGACATTAATGCGAAGAATAGAACGTTTAAAACGCGTATTTGTGTTTTCGTGATTTCCTACACTTTGACGTCATGAAACTTGCACGGAAGGAGAAATTATTGTC
Source organism: Dolomedes plantarius (assembly GCA_907164885.2). NCBI lineage: Eukaryota > Metazoa > Arthropoda > Arachnida > Araneae > Dolomedidae > Dolomedes > Dolomedes plantarius. Next base: position 257,967,149 of record OU015490.1, read on the forward strand.
TTTCTGGCAAAAAACGACACCGCAATGTGCGCAGTGGTATATCGCTTGTGATCCCCAACCAAAAGGACAGCGGTTCAAACCCCGAGGGTTGCATCCTTGTACTGATCGTCTTTATAAACAGTGTAGACAATACGTAGATCGTGTAAAATAGTGTCGCATCAACTGAACGCAACTTGCATTGTGTGCTCGAAATTTTACATCACGTTTGTTCACATGAGACAGCTATAAAAGAGACATCTTCTTGGGGTTGTAGTATGTTGATGCTCATGGTCATGGCTGAGTATTGTGTATTGTGAGATGGTTTTACTGTACGGTGAATGTGGACGCAAGGCACGATCAGCAGCAAGGTTGTACCGGCAACGTTTCCCTTCTCATCAAACCATCCTAACTGTTGTAGGGAGACAGGCTGCGTTACTAGTCGACCTCGATCTGGCAGACCAGCTAAGGTAGGACGGCAAGTTCAATCGGATGAGGTATTAGCATTCGCCCTCGCATATCCGAAATGCTGCACAAGAGGGATCAGTCAACACTGTGGCCTCTTCAAAAGTCAGGTTTGGAAATTCGTAAGCGAATTAGGCGCTCATCCATACCGACCAACGCCTCAACTTGTTTTAGTGGACGGGGATGCTGAAAGACGTTATGCATGGTGCAACTTTGTCATGAATCAGATACAGTTCCAGCCAACATTCTTGGCAGATATAGTGTGAACGGATGAGGCATGCTTTTCACGGAATGGCATGTACAATAGGCAAAGCACCCATTACTGGGCGCTGGAAAATCCTAGATGTTTTACCGAAGTTCGACATCAAGTGCGGTATGCTATTGACGTTTGGTGTGCAATTTACAATAACAAGCTGATCGGCTCAATATTTTACAATGGCACGATATTTGCAACTGCTACAGAACGTAATACCCGATTTTGTAGAGAACCTGCCGTTGTTTAATTTTAGGAATGTATGGTTTCAACATGAAGGCGCGCTTGCTTATAAGACATCTCCAGTGAAGCAGTATTCCAGTGAAGCAGGGAACCGAATAATTGGGTATGGCGTTTCGAAGAGTGGCCTCCACGTTCGCCTGATCCGACTCCACTGGACTTTTTCCTGTGGGGATACCTGAAACAGCAGGTGTATGCGACCCCTCCACAAACATTGCAGGACATTAAACGACGCTTGTGCCAACGTGTCAAGCTCTATGCTCCAACATGTGCAACGTGACATTCAAACGAGGATCCAAATGTGCATTGCAGCTGACTGTGAGAACATCTCAAATAAAGGTATATTGTTATAACTAGTTTTTTTTCTCTCAGATCGTTTTGTCACGTCACAGTGCAGGAAATCACGAAAAAAATGCACGTTTTAACCATTGTATTCTTCTCATTAATGTCCACGAGGTATCTTTTCGTACTAAATCGATGATCCTCTACAACTTTGTAAATCACCTTTTTCCCCTATCTTGATCCGTTTTCGAGATAGGAATGCTAACTCCGCAGTTTTCCACCAGGTGTCGCGGTAAGTGGTTTCATTCAGTAGCGTATGGCTACTTTACTATGCCTAGACACCACTTTTATGATTATAGCCGCAGCCGTTCCGAGGTTAAGAGGGTGACAAGGGACTTTAGTGGGCATATGTGCACATATAATGAACACTTTCTTTATTGTGGGGACTTTAAAAATAAAAATTGAGAATAAGTAGTCCTCAAGAAGTTTTATGGACTTCATCAATAAGAAGAAAGGTGGCGAGTAACAAAAGCGAAGTGGGACAACACGTCAAACCGAAGTGGGATCTATCCGAGGGACTGTCACGTAAGGAATATTACAAAGAGGTCAGAAAAAGGAATAGAACATATATACAAATAAATGAATTATTTACCAATCATTATTGGCATCCTTAGTAGAAAAATGTTTAATTCACTGAAATGTCGTCGTCATTGGCCAGTATACGAGTAAAGAAATACGGCGTTTCTGAAATAGTATCATAGGTAATAGTCATTCTTCATTCGACGTTTTTAGAGACGTTTTA
>OU015490.1:257974166-257979166 GCA_907164885.2 Dolomedes plantarius
ATACATTCTCTCCATAGGATAGTACCATGGAAGGAACCTAATTTTGACGGCAACTTTTTTGGAACCAGGACTGGTCTTTTATATATATATATATATATATATATATATATATATATATATATATATATATATATATATATATATATATATATATATATCATACTTATTAGAAACAATCCATTGGTTTTTAGACAGTATCGGCACCGCTGATGACAAGATGCTGTCTAAAACCTATTTTTCACTTTCAACTGTGTCTTATATATATATATATATTATATATATATATATATATATATATATATATATATATATATATATATATATATATATATGTATATATATATGTATATATATATGTATATATATATGTATATATATATATATATATATATATATATATATATATATATATATATATATATATATATATATATATGTATGTATGTATATATATTTCCCCCAATAATTCTCAATAATGCTTAACACTCCTTTCCGGGCAACGGAAAGTTGAAATGACTCGGTGATAAGAGAGATGGATTCTTGCTCGCTTTGCATCATCGAGCAGAGATTTCGATTGGGCGCCGAAATCAAGATTCGATATTTCAACCCGAGTGATGCATGATTCAACAATCAGAGAATTAATTATCTTGCAACGTTAACATCCAGATTATTCATCTCCGATGCGCCAAGGAATATTTTTCCTTCCTACAAGTTTGTATGTGTATATATATATATTAATTACACAAATTTTATTAGAAATTTTAATAATTTTAGATAGAAAAAAACACGATTAATCCTCTAAAGTTGCAAGTGATATTGGCATAATTTCCTACTTTTGTGTATTGGAAAGAACTCGGGGCTTCATCAGAATCTACAAAAATTTATTAGAAATTTTGTAATTTTAGAGAGGAAAAAAACACATTTTATACTCTAAAGCTGCAAGCGATATTGGTAAAATTTCACAGTTTTGTGCATCGGAAATCCCAAATGACTGGCCGCCATAGAGAAATTTCACTATCTATAAAAACAAAACAGTTCCGTAACTGACTGACTGGCATACAACGCACAGACCAAACCGCTGGACCTAAAGGGCTGAAATTTTGCATGGAGATTCTTCTTATAGTGAAGGGGTGCACTACGAAAGATTGTTGAAAAATTCTTCTTAGATTTTTTTAAATTAAATTTTTAAGCAATTTTTTTGACTTTTTTAAGTTTGCATTTAAAATAATAATTTGAGGGTTATAAAATTTATATCACGAGAAAGATCCTAAAAATTCCTTTAAAATGAGATCTTTTTTGAATCTTTATCTTCATTTTCTGATTTTTTGGGAATTTTTAAAGATTCATTTTTAGAATTTAATGTATTTGATGCCGATCACGTGATTTCTTTTTCTGGTACTTTAAATTAATTTATCGTCACGTTCATAGCAACGAAATAGACAAAAAGAATAATTTTTTTCCTTGCTAATACGGCAGACGATTGTAAATTATCCAAAAAAATATTAAAATACAGTAAAAGATATGTTCCTAAAACTGTACTATATTAACTGTACTATATTCTATAGTATGTTCTATTAGATTTAATTTGAATATTTTCTTTTACATTATTTTGTCTATAAACATATCCCTTCCGATTTTTTATAAATATATTTTTTCGTTTTTTTACATCAACTGCATACATTGATCGTTGTATTTATTATAAATATATTTAAATATATTTTTGGCATTAATCGCAGACATTGATCGTTGTATTTAATTTGAATGTACTCCGTAGCGGAGTACGGGTTTTCAGCTACTATATATATATATATATATATATATATATATATATATATATATATATATATATATATATATATATATATGTTTGTGTGTGTGTACAATTAATTCCAAGTGAGATCCTACGTATTTCGAAAAAGAGAACGATATCGAGTCGAGAGAGAGAAGAAAGAGAAGTTCGAAAAAAAAAACGAGTAAAAAAAATAATAAAAATGGCGTCGCCCCGAAGTAAGAGGTCTCCACTCTCACTCGACAGCTGGGAGTGACTGCACGCGAGGGGGGAGGGGGGAGGGTTGTCGAGGAGCAGGTTCGTTCGAAATTGGAAGGTGAGGATCAAGAAAATGCTCTGGAAGGAGAAAAAACAGGTGTTGTGTAACACTCTCTGATAGCGATCGTCATTGGGATATATATATGAGAATTCATTTTATATATACTTATTAGATATAACATTACTTGGTATATTAATATAAATATAATTAGAAATTATTACCACTAAAATGGCATTCGGAAGTGACAACGATGACACGTGACTCTATCATAAAAAACGTGTTTGAAGAAGACTCCCAAAAAGGTTTCAAACGTGCTTCGAAAGAGAACGAAGATGTAGACTGAAGGGACTTGTCACAGGGCTATCGCTTCCACGTCCTCGTTTGGGATTTCTCGAGCAAAGAGTACGGAGGAAAAGAAATGCACGAAATTTTGGAAGAAGAGTGAAAACGTTGTGTACCTACTTTCAACATCTTGTCCGACATATAGACACATCTAGAGGCCAGTGTCTGAATTTGCTGCGCGTCAATTGTCTGCGCTGGCTAGTGTATTGTCGAAACCTGCTGTTGACTCAAATAAATAAATAAATAAATATATATATATATATTCAGTGGAATCTCGATCGATCGTTTTCGGATCCATCGTTTTTCCGTATGTGTCGTTCATTTTATCCAGTCCCAACGATCCTATTGCTTTGTTATGTGTCCGCATCTATCGTTTCCCGCATTTATCGTTCATTCCAATCGGTCCCTTGAAAAACAATAGATCGAGATTCCACTGTATATAATATATATATATATATATATATATATATATATATATATATATATATATATATATATATATATATATATATATATATATATATATATATATATATATATATATATATATATATATATATATAAATAAATATATATATATATATATATACATATATATATTTATATATATATATATATATATATATATATATATATATATATATATATATATATATATATATATATAAATACATTTTATATATACTCCTGAAACTTTGTGAGCTGAAGCTTAACACCTTATAGAACCAACTAGCAGTGGTAATTATTTTTTATTGTTGATATGTTGGTTAGATTGGGGAGCAATATAACTTTCTTGTGGTGATACTTCCGACAGAAATGAGAAGTATCGAAAGGTGACGGGGTTACTTTGTGACACTGCCACAACCTCTATGTTATATTTTCGGTCCTCTACAACAGAGCTCCGCAACCTTTTATCTTCCACGGCACAACGATAACACCACAAGAAAAAGCTTGCAAATACATAAATTACAATAAATGCGTATATGTTTTTATTAGGGAAAAAACCACAATAAAATAACTCTATATATCAAGATAATTATAAGCATTTAAGTTTCATATAAATCATTTTGAATTGTGCACGAACACATGAACAAAAATATAAAGTTTACGAGTAAACAAATTTTCTCTTTAAATTTTTATATTAAACAAATTTTTTTGGTCTTTACTTAAGTCTAATAAATCAAAGTTAATTTAAACATAACTTATTTATTAATGACAAGCGGCCCGTCCCGACTTTGTCCGGGTTGTACAAAATAGTATACCAATAAATTTCCAGTTGATAGCCAATAAATTGTAAATCTTTTTTTACCTTAATAATAACCTAAATAATACCTTAAATTAATTTTATGTTAGTTAATAATTAAAATAAATTTTTAAAAGAAAAAGGCGTGCAGGAGAACGGCTAGGTTCGAAGCGCTAGCGTCAGAACAGAAGCCCACAGCGATAGCACCACGATAAGGATCGTTGAAATCTTTGGAACAAAAAGCGGTAGAAGACAGTAGCGGAAACAAAGGAGATTGTTAGGATTAAGCCCCTAACTTTATTTCTACTGATCATATATACATAATATATAGCCTATGTCCATCTGGAATACTGTACCTTTCAAACAGTGAAAGAATTTTTCAAATAGGTACAGTGGTTCTGAAGATTACCCTCCACGTACAAAATAGCTCTCTCTTTATATATAAGTATAGATATATTTGAGCTCGTCTTGATGAACATATGTACGTTTAACATTTGGCTCTGAATTAGAAAGAGCTACTCGAAGTCAAGACCCTTTAAACACGATCGTTTGTCATTTTCAATTAGAACCAGTGTCGAAAAACTTTGTTCGCATAAGTACGTCGTAGAAAAAGCGAGCAAAATTGCAATGGCCTTGTCAGAAATTAGTGGATATTCTGTCTTAACTAAAATCCAGAAATATGACGTTCGAGCATACATACAAATGTAAGGAAAAGCGTTTTGTTTTGTGTATGATTTCGACCCAGAGAAATATTAGCAAAAAGTTAGAGGAATATTTTACTTAGAAAAATTTCTAACTGATGCGGTGGTTAATTTTTTTATTATTATAATCGATACAATCCCCGAGGCACAGCCAAGATCACCTGCACGGAGGTTGCAGAGCACTGCTCTAAAAGATCACTAGACAGAAATGAGTACTGACTATCCGGATAAAAACTACCCGAGGGCTCACATGCACGAACGATGAACTTCAACATCTTCTCAAAGAACATATGCCGTATGCCATAAATAATCGGAAGTCAGGATTTTGGAAGACGGGATCTTTTCCCCACTGGATAAGAACTAAGAATCAAATGAGTCATGCGCTGACAGTGCGCCGTTTCCAGTGATCCCGAACAATACCAGCAACGTCTTTGAACTAAACGGTATACCACTAATACCGATGCTTTCAAAGCGGATCATTTTGGGACGGTAAACTTGGAGAACCAGCTTTTCTCCGGATAAGTGACAGATGTTTAAAGACGAAGTATGTATGGAGCGAATGAAGATATACTGGAAATGGCTGGATAGAATTTATACTCGTGGGATGAGGTTCTGTATAGCATCGATCCCTCTAGGTTAGTGAGCACTCGAGGGTGATAAGGAAAG
>OU015490.1:257984166-257999166 GCA_907164885.2 Dolomedes plantarius
CAGACCTTGCGAAAAGGGCAAATTGTTGGAAATTGGGATATCTGTCACTGCAACCACCAGGCTATGGGTGTTTTGCGAGCTACGGTATCGAAAGTCATAATAGCATACAAAGTGCACGGAAATACAACCGTTGCCAAACAGAATAGGGGACGAAAGGGAGAGCCGAGTGAAAGAGACGGACGAGACACGAAGAAAGAAAACAACTGCAACCAAAATGACCGAAGAGCTCAATCTGCACCTGCATGTTCCGGTATCAGCCATTAGAGGTAGAAGGGAACTTCACGAACAAAGCATTTACGGAAGAGTAGTCATTCCCGAGCCACTCGTAATAGATGCCAATACAAATATTGTACACAGTGGTGCCACGAGCGCAAATCCTCGTCGAGTAATACGTCGAAAAACGGCATTTGGTCCCACGTTGTTCCTCGCAACGGGACGTGCGTATGTCTGGAGAACACCTACCAAAGCGTAAGATACTGGTTGACTAATCTCAGCTGTCAATCATGGAGGTAGGTCTATCAGGGTTTGGGATGACATCTCGTGGTTTTCTTCTAGCTCTATTGTAACCCTAAAAGGGAGATTGAATGGGAAGGACTATGTCGAAATTTTAGCTCATTAGTCCATCCTATGGTGCAAATTTTGTTTCTTGCAGAAGATGGCGTTCTCCAGTATGATAATCCCCCTATACATACAGCTAAATCTATCAAGTATTGGTTTGAAGAGCACGAAAAAGAAGTCAAATATTTTATCTTACCCTGCACAATCCCCCCGACTATATATCATCCAACCACTGCGATCTGTATAAACGGTCAGAGCCAGATATCGATATCCACCACTGCATCTCTACAGGAATTTTCATGATTTTTCCCTGAAGAATGGTATAATATATTTAATGGTTAACCACTATTTATGACTTGTATAACCCAATTCCAAGGTGAATCAAGTGGTATTACATGATAAATGTGATCCTGCGTCGTATTATTAAAGGTTTTCGGGATGCTTCTCAGAGTTTCCATTATTTTGATAACCACCTGTATGTATATATATATATATATATATATATATATATATATATATATATATATATATATACTAGCATTATTGCCCGGCGTTGCCCGGGTAGATATATAGATATAAAATATTTCATGCATTCCATCAAAAAAATACTTCGCTGCACTCCCGCTGTTCATGTTCATCTGGCCAGACAGAATGCGCTTTGCACGTTTCGACTGAAATGATATACAAACAATAAGAAAAAAAGAAACTTTGAGCCTGCGGACCTTCGTCTGATTTTAAGGTCATTCCCAACCCTCTTTCTCCCGTGCATTGAAATTTGACACCCCCCCCGTCATCCTCAAACCACCCCTCTTAACGCAGCTGGTCGAGGGGAATCCACAGGGGGTAGACGCACCTCTATCGGGCACAAAAAAACATTAAAAAATTAATTTAAAAAAAACTAATTGAGCCCCAAATTTCGTTTTTCCTGATTTAAGTTTCTCGGGTCCAAAACATTAACTGTGCCGAATTTGGTCCCGGTGGGTGAAACAGTCTATGATTCTATAGCGAACAAACAAACAGACAAGCTCTTTTATATATATATATATATATATATATATATAAACTAAACTAATGGCGCAACAGTCTACTGTGGGCCAAGGCCGGCGGTACCCATCTCCACTTTCTTGACCGTGGGCTTCCCATAAAGCATATGTCTCAGCCAGGTGGTCAACCTGACGTGGGACCCCCAGAGTTTAGTTCCCAAGTGCACTTGGTCCTCATTTTATCGACCCACTCAAAGGATGAAAGGCTCAGTCGACGTTGTCTAGTCGCAGTGTCTAACGCTGGATCTGTGGGATGGCAGTATATATATATATATATATATATATATATATATATATATATATATATATATATATATATATATATATATATTTATATATATATATATATATATATATATATATATATATATATATATGTATATATATATGTATACATATATATATACATATATATATATATATATATAAATATATATATACATATATATATATATATATATTTATATATATATATATATATATTATATATATATATACAAATATATATATACATATATATATATATATATATATATTTATATATATATATATATATATATATATATATATATATATATATATATATATATATATATATATATATATACATATATATAAACAAACACACAAATATATGTATATATGACGAGAAAAAAACATATATATCTGTGGGTACAGGTCGCAGATCGATATTTGATCAAGCCTCCACTCGGAAAATAATTAAACCTCTGAGCAAAAGAGAGCGAAAAAAGGCGAGCCAGGAAAAAGGGCCTCACCGGCAGATGTTGCTTCGCGGGGGAGACCACTTAAAAGTGGCTCTGTCTCTGATCGCTTTATAACAGCCTATTGGGGCGCGCGCGGCGCCCTGATTGGCAGAGCAGGTCGGGCCTGTCGCCCGCAGCTGTCGCCCGGAGGAGGACGGGGCGCCTCGATTTGGCGACGCAGCCCTGGAGGGGGAATGTTCGGTTCTGCGATGGATATACCTGTATGAGGGGGGCAAGTCACTTCTCCCCCTCTCTTTCGCTCTCTCTCTCTCACATACACAAATATAAACACATATATATATATATATATATATATATATATATATATATCTATAAAAACAATGGACAGTTTTTAATGAAATTTGTTTGATATGTATAGACAATTATATAAGAGAAAAAAGTAATTCTACACAACAGTAATACACTCACGATCGTTAGTTAGGCTCATCAGTGCAGGAATGTCCAAAACAGCCGTTGCAAGATCGAACATAAAATTACTCAAATATGGGATTGCCCCCCCCCCCCCGCCCAATGCACATACTCACAGCCAAACAGCTCTCCCAGCGCGATGCCATACTGAAGACCAGTTAATTGATGGGTCCATGTGACATTTGGTCCAACTCCTCCCCCAAAGACGTTTTCAAATCTGGTTCGGACGGTTCTTGGAGAGGGAACAGGACCTGCAATTGCCCTCACAGGTCCATCCTAGACATGGTCAAAACCGTTTACGTCCGGAGATCTGACTGGCCAATCCATCCGGCGAATATCCTCGTTTACAAGATAATCTTCGACTAGTCGTCTTCCGTGGACGAGCGTGGGTCGTCCATAAAGATGAACCGAGATCCAACTGACGAACCGAGTTCCTTATACCTCTCCCCAGTCAGGGAGCATCTGTGAAACACACAGAGAATTGTGCTGCAGTCCATCACCATGCCCGCGCTGATGTAGGTGTCCTTTTCTCGTTTGTTGGAGGAAAGGTACCAGGTCCCTTATTCTCTCCAAGAAAAAAGGTACGTCGAGAATCAGTGTCCAGGCTGAATCGCGACTCGTCTCTGAAACGAACGCTACCACCACTGAAGTATGGTCTGAGGCTGGAGTTGTCTGCAACATGCACACCTCTCCATGTGTTTGACAGGGTCTCCCTAGCTGTTGATCTTACAGCCCCGTGTTCGACAATTTAGCAGCGCAGTTCGCCCCCGGTTCATATTTAAGGACGACAAAGCTCGTCCACATAGGGCTCAACCTGGTCGACGATTATCTCGAAAGTGGGGATATTTCTCGGATGGATCGACCAGCAAGATATCCAGACCTAAAACCAATTAGACACGACTGGAAGATAAAAGAATTAATGAATCAAAGACCCGACAGGCTACATAGAAAAGGATTATCGTAGACCGGGTGGACGAAAGACAATGGAGCTATTCAAGTCTCGGCATTTTTTTATTTAAGCTGACATCTGTGCGTCCTCTCTGGACAGTTACAGAATCCAGAAGCTCGCCTGTGTATGGCAACAGGCCTGTATATAACTTCATAGACGATTCGTCATGTGACTGTGCAAACGTGGAGCGATTGGCGGAGTCTGGATCTCCGGGTTTGCAAAACTTGTATAACTAAGGGGATTTTAAGGGACGATATGTTGGTTTCCTACTTTAGTTTTTAGGTTATTTACAATTCCTTTGTTCTCGGAATCGAAAACGAAATTAACTCTACGTCCAAGGGAATTTAAAAAGAACTTAGAATTTTGAAAGGTTTTGTGTTTTTATATGTTATATATATTGTGTGTGTGTGCGTGTGTGTGTGTGTGTGTGTGTGTGTGTGTGTGTGTGTGTGTGTGTGTGTGTGTGTGTGTGTGTGTAATAAATTAAATATTAGGCCCTCCATTTAAATTCCCTTTCCTAAATCCAATCCGCAGTAATCTTAATTTATCGCTTAAAAGCCCTTAACAACAGAACTTCCCATTAATAGCAAGCGTTGCATTTCTACACGTGTATACGTCTGGAGAAAGGCGTGGGTTCGCATCGCGAGCCCCGATATTCTGCTGACCCTTCAAAATACAGTTGCAAGTACCCCGTCTCTCGCGCGTAAGGTTGATTATTCTCTCCGAGCTGTCTTCTGAAATGGACGTACTTTTTGTCGCTCTAATAAAACGATTCTGCCAGACTGCATCTAAATTGTAATTCCTTTCAGGCTGAGTTTAGCTCCAGCCATGTAAATATGAGCTGGTTTTCCTTTTCAGGTTATATTTTAAGTAAGGATGTAATGGATATATTACACACACACACACACACATATATATATATATATACAGTGGACGCTCGTTAATTCGAACTTTCGGTTAATTCGAACTAATTCGCAGGCCCCAAAAAACTTGTATTGGAGTTAATGTTAAAAATATCTCGTTAATTCGAACTAAATTTTTATCACTTCGGTTAATTCGAACTAAAAATTTGACAAAAAAAAAATATTTTTCCTCCTTTAATGGAGAAAATACACACTGTATTTATTATTTTGTGTGTCAAAATTTCTTTTCTGTGTAAAGAGGCACATGCCTGCATTCCTAGACTAATGCGTGTCCGCTAAATGTTAGTAGCTATTGTCCTTCTTATTAGTGCTAAACGGAAAAAGCAATTTTCCTTTATTTGGATCGATTTTCTTAGAATTTCAGAAAAACTAGTCTTTACTACAGATTCTAGGGAGCTGCGTCAGTTATAACTACAGTGCGGACAAGTTAATGTGGTCTAGTTTTTCTTCCTCATTGTGTGGTGTGAACGTGTAAAAATTCAGGATGTCTACTCGTGGAAAGTACAAAACCCTAAATTTGGAGACAAAGGTAGAAATTTTAAAGAAAGTAGAGAATGGCGAATGTAAAACAAAGTTAGCAGCTGACTATGGAATTTAAAAAAATGCCTTGTCAACAAATTTGAAGAACAAGGAGTCAATTTTAGATTCATGGGAAAAATCAAAATTTGCTAGAGGAAGGAAACGCATGGGAAACGTTTCCCAAGAAGTTCTAGAAAAAGCTCTACTGCTATGGTTCCAGGATGTTAGATCTCGAAATTTTCCGATAAATGGACCCCTAGTGCTGACGAAGGCTGATGAATTGGTAATTCGAATTGGTATTGAAGATTTTAAATGCAGTGATGGATGGCTTTCTCGATTTAAGTCAAGGCACAATATTTCTTATCAAACTGTATGTGGCCTAAGCTCTGATGTAAACGAAGACGTTTGCACAAATTTCGGTAGGAAACTGCCAGGGCTTTTCTCTACTTACCTGCCGAAAGATATTTTTAATGCGGCCGTAATGGACAAATCCATAATGGACTCTATTAAAACTCTGAAATCGTTTATTCAGACGGAACCTTCCTTTGAAAATGAATTGAAATGTTTACTTCAAATCGAGAAGCTGGCTGAACAATGTAGGCATCATAAACAAAACCAAACATCCATTTTACAGTTTTTCCCCAAAGTGTAATTCATATTTTTAATAAAAGTTTACTTTATACTGCATATCTTCTGATTCATTTTATGATTAAGGTAAGTCTGTATTGCTTTTTAATATGTTTAACTTTAGATAACATAGAATAATATATTTTCTGGGGTTATACATACTAGGAGATTTTCTTCTTCAGTGATACACATTTAAAGTTATATATTTTCTCTTAACATCGGATAATTCGAACTTCGGATAATTCGAACTTTTTTCTGAGAACCTTTGAGTTCGAATTAACGAGAGTCCACTGTATATATATATATATATATATATATATATATATATATACATATATACCGTAAGATGGGGTTACTTTGTGACGGATTTTAAGTTTTTCGTGTGCCGTGATCAGTCTTATAAGCAGCCCAAAACGGACAACTGCAAAACTTTGGTACATCCTTTCCTTACGTAGTAATATATTGCGCTATCCCGGATCTTCAATTGCCTTTGAGAAATTAAAGTTAAAATGTGTCACAAAGTTGCCCGCCGAGTGGGGCTATTTTGTGACATCTGTGTTTTCGCCTTGAAATCTAAGAGGAAAAATTACTTGACACAAAAATTAGACAGTAAAACGCTTATCAAAAGCTTGATGCACAATTATATATACGTATTACAAATATGGGATAGATTTATCTATATTTCTGACATCAAAGAGACCTCGGGTGCCCAGGGCAGCCATCAGTTCTTTGAGAAGATGAGGAAATTCGTCTTTCGGCTTCTTCGGGTAGTTATTTTTTTTTTTCCAGAAAGTCAATACTTCTTTCTCTCCAGTGATATTTTAGAGGAAGGAAAAATGCAACATCGAGCGGCTGGAGGAGGTTGGTGGAGTTTGAGGGTTATTTTGTGACGGTATCAATGTGTCACAAAGTCACCTTTCGATATTTAGGTTATGTTGTCATATCTCTCGGAAATATCACTACACAAAAGTTTTATTGCTCCATGATCTAACCACCATATTGACAATAAAAAATAACTACCCGTGGTAGTTGGTTATATAAGACAGTGGTCCCCAACCCCCGGGCCGCGGACCGGTACCGGTCCGTGGATCAATTGGTACCGGGCCGCCAGCTTAGGGCCACAAGCTCAGGGTTCTCATTGATTTAGCGTTCTAGTGAGTTAAATTGTTAAATCACTTTATATTCAGTTTTGGTGTAACTGTATTTTATTTTGAAGGCATGTTTAAGTACAATTAAATTAAAATTATTAAATCAAAACAATCTAAAATATAAAAAATCAACGTCCCACCCCTCCCCCCCTCAGCGGGCCACCGGTTCGCGGCGATAAAAAGGTTGGGGAGTACTGATATAAGGTGTTCACACACAAAGTTTCCGAAGTTTGAGTCAATAGCTTGACAAAAAAGTTTGAACAATATTCTGGCCAGCGAAGACAAATGGCGCTTAGAAGCTTCGGACACTGGGCACTAGGTGTCTCTGTATGTCGGACAAGCTGTTCTTTCCCTCCCGGTAGCACGGGCGCAGCGCAAGATCCGAAATACGAAAACATTACTATGTGTCACAAAGTTACCCCTCCTGTCGCAAAAGAACCCAATCTTACGGTATATATATATATATATATATATATATATATATATATATATATATATATATATATATATATATATATATACATATATACATACATATATACATATATATATATATATATATATATATGTGTGTGTGTGGGGGGGGGGGCTTGTGGCGGCCCTGTGGTACAGCGCGCTGGTTTTCGGTGATGAGGGTGCTCAGATCGAATCCCGGCGTTGCGCCACGAAAAATGCCTCCGTTCGTGTCATCCCTTCATAATGCTGTCCGCCTGTATGGTGCTCCCATAATAAAATGGGCAGTAAGATTGCGGCGTAGTATAGGCCAATGTTTGATTACAAGTGCCTCCGCATAGGTTAATTAATATATATATATATATAAGTAAAGGACGGCCTAAAATGTGTATAAAGGATAGAAATGAAAACAAATTCAATCACTGTCCTTTATTTAAGTAAGCCATCCTGTATCTGCCTCTATGAAATTTCAATAAATCGTAAGGCACACGACTTCAGTGGTCACGACATAACTCCCACTTATTCTCAGGGTCGGATGTGTGTGTGTGTTTATATATATATACCGGCACTCTATAACAAATAATTTCAAGATAAAAAGAACTTTTTATATGCCACTTTTTTAAATTTTCTGTTGAATCCTATAAACTTGACAATTCTCTCTTAATTGCACACACCTTCACTTAATTATTCTTTTTCACTTTCTTTTATTTAATTTTAATTACTTTTTAGTCGTTTCCACTATCCACGGACTTTATAAACTTTAATATTTATAATTTTTTAAAAATTTTTCGCACAATATTTTTGCAAACAAACTAAATTCACACGTATTCCGGTTTCAAAATCGTCAAACGCCGTTACTCAAAAGTGCAAGCATTGAATTCGATCGAAGCGCCACCTTGCGGAATTTTTCGGCTAAAAGTATTAAAAGAATGCATTGTCATCGTGTTCTGAGCTATTCAAAAAGTTTCAAATGTCTAGCTAGTCGGGTAGTTAAAAATCGATTGCAAGATTTCTACTGGACAAACACACACACACACACAAACAAACAAACAAACAAACAAGAAAGCGAGTTAATAAAAACATGGTAAAAAATCAATGGACCAAGAAGGAGTTGTCCGATTGCCAGTGGATGTCTGATTGGGTGGATGTGTAGAACATGCACAGAAAAAAGCACAATTGAATGATTTATTCGATACATTGATGGTTACAAAGTGAGGAACTCAATACGGCGTTGATCCAGCGTGGCACAGACTGACAAAGTTCCCGGATATAGTCCTGCGGGATTTCTTGTCAAATTCTCTCCAACTCTCGGGCAACATTCCGAGATAGTCGCAATAGCCTCCCCATCAAGCCCCGAATCAGCTCCACGGGGGAGAGATCAGGCGACCTGGGTGGCCAAGAAAGTATTCTGCAAGCTCGAAGGCAATTCATAGCGTAGCTCGTAATGAGCACGAATCCACATTGTTACAATCGACGTAACATATCCGCAGTCGAAATGCAGCAGGAATTTGGAGCATCGGGTTTTTCTAGAATCGCTCCTTATTGTACACCTACTGGATGCTCAGTTCTGATGCACTGGAGCTTTCGCTATTCATTCGTGGGGCACCCAATTTTAATGATTTGCATGTTCGGTAGAAACATCCTAGCATACGAAATTTCATTACAATCGGATAACTCCTTCTCGGTGCGTCGATTTTTCATGTTATAGAGCAGGGGTGCATGTGGCCCAAAGCAAGTATCAGTGCGGCCCGGAAAGAGAGCTCAAAGGGAAAATATAATGTCAATAGCCAGTCTCGACGGACTAAATTTTTTTTAGTCCCCACTTCAATTGACCCAGATATTCTTGCATTAATTTCTCATATTCAATAACAAATATCACATTAATTTTATGACTCCTATAGTTATCTTCATAATTATAAATGAAATTTATAATGAAATATGTTAGATATATTATACCTTTTATTTACTCATTAACTATTTTTAATGTTAAGAATATTTTTGTGAGGCCCAAAACAATTCGTTTTCTTTCAATGGGGCCCAAGGAAGCTAAAAGGTTGGACACCCCTGTTATAGAGTGTACACACACATACGATGGAACTTTAACAGTGGCAACTAGGTATGTACAAATTATGCAAAAAATCTAAATTAAGAAAATGGTTCTGAAAGGTTAAGAAAAAGGTTCTGAAAAGGTGATATCTTTCAATCGAAAAAACGCTCTCGATTGAACTGATTTGATTGTACTGAGCAGTGATGAGGGAGAAATTTATTAAATTAAGGTCGCATTAAATGAAAATAATATTTTTTCATTTCTTTTCGTTTTGTGTCATACATACATTTATATTTTTAATAAAAATTAGTTGCTTATATGGAATTTTAAAAAATGTTTCTTTTTCATAAGTTTTCAGAACGTAACCCCCCTTTTTGAATTTCCTCTGGGTCTCATATAACACGGTTTCACACAACACGGCATTTTCTAGGTACCTATCTACCTGTATATATATATATATATATATATATATATATATATATATATATATATATCATGGCAAGAATTGCTGCCATGATACTGACAAAATTGAATGAAGTTTCAATCGACAAATTCGATTTCCGTATACAATGTTTTTAAATTTAAACCCTAACCAAAAATGCCAAAAGACTGACAAGTTTTAACGTAGGATTACGTGCCTCCATAACGGTCCACCGGAAAGCAAAATTTGAGACACTAAAACCGTCCGTGTCGTCGCGAGTTACAATTTTGGCAGCGCGCCAAACGCAGTCTGCATCGCTTGGGCAAACAGTAAACAGTTAAACAGAAAAGTACCAAAATGCGTTAAAATTTTTACTTACTTACACACACACACACACACATATATATATATATATATATATATATATATAACACATACATACATACAGGGCCGCCCAGAGGGTGGGGGGAGCAACTAGGGCACTTTACCCCAGGCCCCCAACTGCCGGAGGGGCCCAAAAAAAATTTTTTTTAAATATATATTAGATTTCCTCCGAAAGAAAATTCTGAAACTTATACCGTACTTCAAAATTCAAAATAATCTCTTGAAAAAAGGGGCCCCCCAAAATAATAATAAAAAAAAAATATTCGATTAATCAGATTTCTTGTGGCCCCCAACAGAAATTTACCCCAGGCCACGTAAAGTCTCTGGGTGGCCCTGCATACATATATACATACAAAAAAGGTAAAGAACGATAAACAATCCTACGCTAATAACCCGCGGTAGTTTCGTTATAAGAGACTACCTCAATTGTTTATTAAACCTTTGGCACCCAAAAAAGTGAGAACTAGTACAGAAGCAGTAACCTTCACTTTCATCGGAAATTTATGCTTTAGCGGAAGAGGGTGGAATTCCACGAACTGCTCACCCCGATAAAAATTGGCCGAGTTGTTGGAATTGTTGCGCAAAAAAAATGACTTTAGTATTAAATAAGATTGGCTTAATTGTAGAAATCTTAACCTTGGATGTACACCGTGTTATAAAATGGGTACTTTAGGATAAGAGAAAAAAAAATCAGAATGAAGATTTCCAAAGAATGGGCAAATAGAGAAGAGATAACTGCAAACAGCATCTCTTGTCTCTACGAAAGAAAATATTTGATCCCAGGGAATCTGCCGGACATAAAGTGACTGCAATAACAGGCCTGCCAGAAGGCAAGAAGCAACCTCTTGAAAAATTTATATCCGGAAAAAGTGATAACTGCAAAAATTTCCCGCACAACTTATAAAGTAGCGAAAGAAAATCAGTCTTTTCATCATTTTGAAGAAGAAATCGATTTGCAAGAATTGAATGGCATTGACATCAGGGCCGCCCAGAGAGGGGGGCAACTGGGGCACTTTGCCCCAGGCCCCTAACTGCCGGAGGGGCCCCAAAACTTTTTAAAAATAATTTATTAGATTTCACACCAAAAGAAAATTATGAAACGTGTACCGTACTTCAAAATTCAAAATAATGTCCTGAAAAAAGGGCCCCCCCCCCCCAAAAAAAAAAAAAAAAATGTAAAAAAATTATTCGATTAATTAGATTTCTCTTACCCCGAAATAGTCTTCTGAAAAATACGCGATTTAGTTTTAATGAAAAATATAACTGTTTAGTCCTAAGTGCTATAAAATTACATTCTCTATAATAAATTGAAGATAGTACTAACTACTAAAATAGACAGCAAAAAAAGCTTTGTGGATAGAAGATGTTATATTTATTGGAGAATATAAAAAAAGAGCAGCGCAATGAAATATAATAATTATATCAGTCATTCATATAATAAAATTTTATGTATGAGTAACTTAA
Organism: Dolomedes plantarius; assembly: GCA_907164885.2. NCBI lineage: Eukaryota > Metazoa > Arthropoda > Arachnida > Araneae > Dolomedidae > Dolomedes > Dolomedes plantarius. The sequence continues at coordinate 257,995,896 of OU015490.1, forward strand.
CTTGAATGTGAATTTTTGTCTCTTAGCATTTTTTATTTTCCTTGGGGCCCCCAAGCAGAAGTTTGCCCCAGGCCCCGTAAAGTCTCTGGGCAGCCCTGGTTGACATGGGTAGAATTTTGCACTCAACAAACACACTGGAAACCACCCCAGGGAGCAAATGGACAAAAGTATAATTAAGAAAATAGTTGCGTCGAATAGTAAAATTTCATTGCTCATTGATGAATTCACTACATTCAGTTAGAAATCGCATTTAATTGTATGTGTTCGTCGTTGTTCACACACACATACATATATACATATATATATATATATATATATATATAAGTCTGTAACTGAGAATACTCTACCTAAATGGTTGCAAGTTTTGTGACGTCAGTCATCTTGCGGTTACAAGTTCTTAACTTCCACTCTGACTAGCGCCAGGCTTGGTGTTCTTTGGTTAAGTACTTTTATTCAATATTAATTCAATTATTAATCAATTCTTCTGTTATTCATGGATTGTACGGTGTCTGAGTGTGTTTATTGTATAGATCATACTCATCGGAAACAATCCATTGGTTTTTAGACAGCATTGACACCGCTGATGAAGAAATGCTGTCTAAAACCTCTTTCATACTTTTCTTTTCATGCTATTTGTTCCTGGCTGCAAGTAGCTTTAGAGATATTACTGGTTTTCTCTTTCATCTTATTCTTATATATATATATATGTGTGTGTGTGTGTGTGTGTGTAACCATGACAGTTGAACGACAACTGCGGTTAAAATTGTATCTAGATTGAGTTGAACTTGAAAGTGCAACTGCAAAGGTATTTTTAATTCCCTTTTTTACTGTCTTGAGATTCGCGGAATATCAGGACATTTCTCAACTGATAATTCAGTAACTATAGCATGTGGCAGTTCTAATGAGTAAGAAGCATGGAATAACCAAATTGGTGAGAGATCGATTTCCATCCTTGATAGTTGGGCACAGACTCGAACTATCAGAAAATGACAGTACTGTTAAATCTGTTTCCGCTATTGATAGATTCAAATCATTTATTGATACGCTTTATGCATTGTACAACGCATCTGCGAAAAATGCTACAGAACTTCAAAACAGTGTGCGAGTTTGCTGGAGATTGAACTTTCAATGTTAAGCACGCGATTGGTTGCATTAAGTTTTCGGTCAGTTTCTACAGTTTGGAATAACCATTGGGCTTTGGTGAAACATTTTCAATATGCGAAGACTGATTTTACGATAGATAACTAAAGAAAGATGTACATATGAAAGATTAGAAAAAGAATTTATCTTCGAACAACAGAATTTATCTTCGATTTAGGAGACAAATGTGGTGCGCCTCAAGAATTGAGTGAATTAAGCTTGGATTTACAAAACGGTGATCTCGACTTGTAGTATGAGGCGAATGAAAAAAATAAAAACTCTAGCATAGGATTTTAAAAAAATACAAAATACTCCTGGATCGTTCTACAGATATACTGTCGCTGCAGTCCAGGGCCGCCCAGAGGTGGGGGGGGGGGGGCAACTGGAGCACTTTGCCCCAGGCCCCAAACTGTCGGAGGGGCCCCCAAAAAAAATTTATTTATTAGATTTCTTCCGAAAGAAAATTCTGAAGTACGGTACAGTACTTCAAAATTCAAAATAATCTCCTGAAAAAAGGGGCCCCCTCAAAAATAAAAAAATAAATTATTCGATTAATCAGATTTCTCTTACTACAAAATAGTCTTCTGAAAAATAGTCTTGGGGCCCCCCAACAGAAGTAAAGTCTCTGGCCGGCCCTGCTGCAGTAAGCTTTTTCATGGCGTTGAACTTCATAAAAAGGGCTGCAAAAATGACCCTCCCATCGATCCATAAGTTTTAAAAGCTTTGAAAGAATCATTGGAAAATAGGTTGCTTAATAGTGAAAATGCTGATTTTGTACGAGCAGCAAAAATGCTCGATGTGAAATTATGGCCTGGTGATATTGCTTCGCAAAACACATTTGGAGAGAACGAATTGGGAGAACTGTCTACTCAATATGAATGGAACGAGAAAGAAATTATTCGTTGAGTTTCGTGAGCATTAAGAGGACAAATAGTGTCAAGAAAGGTATTACATTTAAAAATTATAACGGCAACTATTCCGGCATCTTCGAGCGACTGCGAGGTTTTCGCAAATGAATTGGATTGTTAGCCCAGCTAGAGTTTCTTCGTTGAAGAAAGCTATTTCGGCACTGCTGTTTATCAGAGTTGTGGGACCACCTCTCGCGCGTTTCGACCGAACTGAATAGGTCCAATCAGGGTTGCTCCGAAAACAACATTTATCAGTCGGCAAGCAGCGAAATCGATATATTGTGGCGGGCAAGAACTCGGCGAAACTTTGGGATTTATTAGATATAAACTGTTTGTAAAGAAAAAAAAATCATAAGGAACTCGTAAAACTTAGAGATGTGAAATAATATTTTCTAATAATAAAAATTCAAGTTCTTTTACTCTAACATAATTTTAGGCAGATTAATACGGAGGGAGACGAAAAATTTTTTTCAATGAAAAGCACTAATACATATATATATATATATATATATGTATATATATATATATATATATATATATATATATATATATATATATATATAATACATATACACACACATATATATAACACATATATATGTATAAATACACACTGTATATATATATATATATATATATATATATATATATATATATATATATATATATATATATATATATATATATATATATATATATATATATATATACACATATATACAGTCGATTTCGGACCAGCCGCTTATCCGGACCGTATCCTTCGAACCGAATACCGTCTTGTAACATAAGGCATTTTCATTTTATCGGACCAGCCTGTTATTAGGACCAAAATGATCGCGTCCCGATGTGGTCCGATTAACCGGAATCGACTGTATATATATATATATATATATATATATATATATATATATATATATATATATATATATATACCATCGGTGTGTGTGTGGGTGTACTGTAGTACTGTAAGGCTGAGGCATAAACACATAATATAACACCCACCTGCGTATCCCGGAAGCATGGAGTAGCTGTACAGGGCAGTCGTGTTCATGATGCTGGGGTGGTCCTCCCCGCGGGGGGGTCCCTCATAGTCGGGCGACCCCCGTCATACACACCACAGCAGATTTCTAACAGATTGATATATGTATAAATATATCAACTACAGATTGCTCCCCGGCAGAAATCCTTTATATCCGAGTGCGTTATATCCGAGATCTTGCGTC
>OU015490.1:258006666-258010448 GCA_907164885.2 Dolomedes plantarius
AAGATCTCATTTTAAAAGAATTTTTAGGATCTTTCTCACGATATAAATTTTATACCGCTCAAATTATTATTTCAAATGCAAACTAAAAAAAATTACAAAAACAGCTTAAATATTTAATTTAAAAAAATCTAAGAATAATTTTTCAAAAATCTCTCTTAGTGCACCCCTACACTATAAGAAGAATCGCCATGCAACATTTCAGCCCTTTAGGTCCAGCGGTTTGGTCTGTGCGTTGTATGTCAGTGAGTCAGTCAGTTACGGAACTGTTTTATATATACAAGGTGCGCCATTAAAGTAACCGGACAAATTTTTATAAATAAGAAAAATATTACTCACCTTTAAATAAATATATCTCCTTCAAAATAATCGCCAAAGGAGTCTATACAATTTTTCTAACGTTCCTCCAAGTCATCGAAACACTGTTTATAGTCGTTGGAACTAACCGTTCGCAAAATACGCTCAACATTTTATTTAATATCCGAGACGTTTTCGAATCTCTGTATTTTCGTGGCCATCTTAAGCTTCAGAAAAAGGAAACAATCAGCTGGTGATAAGTCGGGAGGATAGGGTGGGTGATTTATGACTGTAATTGAATGCTTAACAAGAAATTGTTGTATACAGAAATTGTTGTATGAGGCCTAGCATTATCGTGTAAAAGAAACCATTGCCCAGAATCAAACAGCTCCTTCCTCACTCGCCTTATCCCGTTTCTTAATCGAAAAAGCACCTCCTTGTCAAAATACTGATTAATTGTTTGGTTTTCAGGAACAAATTCGTGGTGAATAAATCCTTTGTAATAAAAAAATGCGAAATCCATGAAAGGACAACGATTTGAAAACGCCTCGGATATTAAATGAAATGTTGCGCGTATTTTGCAATGGGTCAGTTCCATCGTCTATAAACAATGTTTCGATGACTTGAAGAAACGTTGGAAAAATTGCATAGACTTTAACGATTATTTTGAAGGAGATAAATTTATTTGAAGGTGAGTAATATTTTTCTTATTTATAAAAAAATTGTCCGGTTACTTTATGGGAGCACCTTTTATATATATATATATATATATATATATATATATATATATATAATTCTGTTTCCAGCAAAGCGCCGTCCTGTCCGATGTGCGCTGAGGCATGAGCTCGCCTAGCTGGAGCGTCCGTGTCGAGAACAGCCAACCTTGAGGGTGTTTCAAGGGCCACCGTGTCAAGGGTTATGACAGCTTACACAGACCTGGGAAAGGTGTCCTCTGCGAAGCACAACAGTGGGTGACATTCCAAGTTGACCGACCTTGACAGACGAGCGTTGAAGAGGATAGTAGCCCGAAAACGCAAGACTACACTCCGACATCCAGAACCCCGTATCCACCAAAAATATTCAACGATAGGAGCCTGTTGGTGGAGCTGCAGTATGGGGCTGATCCGTGGCAGAACCTGCTGGACCTGCAGGCACCATTTAAGGCAGAGTGCTGTTCCAAAGCCATTAGTGTCGCCTCGGAATGCTATTAAGGGACGACAGTGGTGCCTAGACCACCAAAACTGGACACAACAGCAATGGGAACAGGTCATCTGGCAGGACGAATCATCATTTAAATTATTTCAGACCACCGGCAGAAGCATTTAATGTTGACTGTCTGGTTCCTACCTTGAAGCCTCTGTGATGGAATGGGGCCACTCTTAGACCTGATGGGGAAGATCGCAAGCAAGCATTATCGCAGTATTCTCGCAGATCATTTCCATCCTATGCTTCAGACTTTGTTTCCTGTGCTCCAAGATGACAATACCTTTGTCCACACGGCTCGCTGTGTCCGAACATGGTTGGGTGAGCATAATAATCAAGGGGGGCATCTTACGTGGTGTCCTCATTTTCCTGATCTCAACATTTTTGAGAATTTGGGTTTTTTTTTTTTTAGAGAACCGTGCTCTCTTTTCTCTTCCACTTGAGCTCGAGACTGCCCTGCTCGAGGAATGGGGGAGAATTTCCCTTGAACTTCGTGCAAGATCTTTATTTGTCAATCCCACGTGGAATGCCACCGCAATAGAGGCCAAGGGTGGCCCAACCCCCATGCAAATAAAAAAATTGCATTCTTTCACAGTTGTTCCTATCATTTTGTCCTGAACTTGTACATATGCTTTTTATTTTTTGCATATATATTCGGTGTTCTGTAAAAAGGGCGAATAGCTATGTAAATATATATGTAGATATTTTCCCTTTTTACAGAACACCGACGATATATGCTTTTTTCCATTCTTCGGCCATCATATATCTTGTGACGTCACGTGTTTTGTGCGGTAGCCTTCTACGGCTGCAAGATTTAAAAAACACAAGCCGTGTGTACCCCTGCATTCTAAGTTTCTATGGGGGTAACTGTTTGGGAAACAGAAACGTCTCCCATCACCGTCGTAAAGCTGTCTTTCTTAGCGATAACTCTTTGTCACTGGAATGTAATAAAGTTTCGGCGTCAAGAAGAGCTGTCAGCCGATAATCTGCCGACCGCCCGCCCCCCCCCCCCCCCCGGTTTTGGAAAACAATTTCTAAGAAGGCGGCCACCACCGAAGTTTTGAATCAGAGGGGTAGAGAGAGACTCTGTGTTTTCGGGGAGATTGCCATGTAACATCGATTTGAGCAGACGTGTTTTTTTGGTAGCTCCTTTTTAGACCATGGGTCTGTGGAAGCGTACGCTGTGAATTTGCACTTAAATTAATTGAATATGTTGCAATTATCGGCTGACAGCTTTTCTTAATGCCGAAACCTTATTACATTCCAGTGACAAAGTCGCATAGAGCTATCGCTAAGAAAGACAGCTTTACGACGGTGATGGGAGACGTTTCTATTTCCCAAACAGTAACCCCCATAGAAACTTAGAATGCAGGGGTACGCTTGGCTTGTGATTTTTAAATCTTGCAGCTGTGGAAGATTGTGTTTAATGTTTAAATTTTTTTCTAAATAAATTTTCATGTTAAGTTTTTGTTTTAAAATTGGCCTTTGCATTTTAATTAGGACTCTGTTGGCTTTCTTAGTCACGGATTCAGAAATAGTAATTTTAATAATGCCTCAAAGATTAGCCTTAAAAACCTACCGTGACGAAACAATCTGTGTAAAGGGTGTACAGTCCAAACTGGGCTAAAATGAGTCATCCAACCAGGCATGTTTGTAAAATCAAGGGCTACTGCAGGGTACACAAAGCTAAGTCCGATTCTACTGCTAAATATTTTTATTCATCAGTGACAATTTGGGACATGGGCTACAAAACACAAACATGTTAGTTTTCAATCCCGTTTTTCTCACAACTACGATTTTGGACTTGACACCCTTTACACGAAAAAACACAAAGGTGGTAGCCGAATGGCTAGGCCGCTGACATTCGATTCAGGTCGTGCGGGTTCGAGCCCCACAGTTGGCATGGATGTTTGAAGCTGTTCGGAATCGGCTTCAAACTGTAGGTCCCATTGTAATGAGCCCTCGTGCAGCAAAAAGGGGACCGTAGTGCTCCAAAGTCTATGTAAGTATATATATGTAATATCCATATATGTAAATATATATATATATATATATATATATATATATATATATATATATATATATAGATATATATATATATATATATATATATATATATATTTATATATATACACTCATGCACAAAAAAATTAGCGCACCAAGAAATAATTGCGGGATCGTAACGAAACTTGCAATGAAGGTACATGTCGGGGAGATATGCAAATGATTAAAAATGCAGCGTGATTGCGCATTACGTATAGCCGGTAGAGGGCGTTGAACATCGT
>OU015490.1:258010948-258018448 GCA_907164885.2 Dolomedes plantarius
ATCAGAATTTTTTCTTACCTAAAAACTAATATCTTCTCCATCAAATCACGTTTGTTCAGCCTATTTTTCTATAAAACATTCAGAACAAAAACAATTGGATGTTTTTAGCTGTATATTTAACAGTTCTTAAAAATCTGTTTACTTTTGCGATGAATTCTGAAAGTAAACAAACTTGAATGCGAATGAATCAGTAGCGCAAGTATTCATATAGCGTAGTGAGCTGTAAAAAACTGGATGGCAGTCTACTACTCCAATCGCATGAAAAATTAAAAAAAAATTAAAAATAATGAAATGGTTTGCTTTTACAAGGTGTGGATTAAATGCAATACTGTTAGATAATTCGGGATATTTTTTAACCTTCATATACTTTTTACATTATGACGTCATTAATAGTATTATGACGTCAAAATGACGGGTTACCTTCTAGTAAATAAATAAGGACTTAATTTTTTTTGTTATTTTTCTATATAATGCACCAAATTGTTAAAACTATATCGAACTACAGTGGACGCTCGTTAATTCGAAGTCGGTTAATTCGAACTTTCGGTTAATTCGAACTAATCCAAAGGCCCCCCAAAAACTTGTATTGGAGTTAATGTTAAAAATATCTCATTAATTCGAACCTAAATTTTTATCACTACGGTTAATTCGAACTAAAAATTTGACAAAAAAAATTTTTTTCCTCGTTTAATGGAGAAAATACACACTGTATTTATTATTTTGTGTGTCAAAATTTCTTTTCTATGAAAAGAGGCACATGCCTGCATTCCTAGACTATTGCATATCCGCTAAACGTTAGTAGCTATTGTCCTTCTTATTAGTGCTAAACGGAAAAAGCAATTTTCCTATATTTGGATAGATATTGTTAAAATTTCAGAAAAACTAGTCTTTACTACAGATTCTAGGAAGCTGCGTCAGTTATAACTGCAGTGCAGAAAAGTTAATGTGGTCTAGATTTTGTTCCTCATTGTGTGGTGTGAACGTGTAAAAATTCAGAATGTCTACACGTGGAAAGTAGAAAACCCTAACTTTGGAGACAAAGGTAGAAATTTTAAAGAAAGTAGAGAATGGCGAATGTAAAACAAAGTTAGCAGCTGACTATGGAATTAAAAAAAATGCTTTGTCAACTAATTTGAAAACAAGGAGTCAATTTTAAATTCATGGGAAAAATCAAAATTTGCCAGAGGAAGGAAACTCATGGGAAATGCGTCAGAAGAAGTTCTAGAAAAAGCTCTACTGCTATGGTTCCAGAATCTTAGATCTCGAAATTTTTCGATAAATGGACCCCTAGTGGTAACGAAGGCTGATGAATTGGCAAGTCAAATGGGTATTGAAGATTTTAAATGCAGTGATGGATGGCTTTCTCGATTTAAGTCAAGGCAAAATATTTCTTATCAAACTGTATGTGGCCAAAGATCTGATGTAAACGAAGACGTATGCACTAATTTCGGTAGGAAACTGCCAGGGCTTTTCTCTACTTTCCTGCCGAATGATATTTTTATTGCGGCCATAATGGACAAAGCCATAATGGACTGTATTAAAACTCTGAAAGCATTTATTCAGATGGAACCTTCCTGTGAAAATGAATTGAAATCTTTACTTCAAATCGAGAAGCTGGCTGAACAATGTAGGCATCATAAACAGAACCAAACATCCATTTTACAGTTTTTCCCCAAAGTGTAATTCATATTTTTAATAAAAGTTTACTTCCTACTGCATATCTTCTGCTTCATTTTATGATTAATTTAAGTCTGTATTGCTTTTTAATATGTTTAACTTTAGATAACACAGTCTAATATATTTTCTGGGGTTATACATACTAGGAGAGTTTCTTCTTCAGTGATACACATTTAAAGTTATATATTTTCTCTTAACATCGGATAATTCGAACTTCGGATAATTCGAACTTTTTTCTGAGAACCTTTGAGTTCGAATTAACGAGCGTCCACTGTATAATAATTTCATAAAAGTCACATTTATAGGTTCATCAACTTACGAGGCCTCCTTTATTACTACCTAATTTACACGTGGCCTCTATTGGTAAAAAGGTTCCCCACCTCTGCGGTATACCATTGCCTGGGAAAATCCTTCGAATGAATGACTTCAGAAGATAAGAGCATCGCACATGTACATTTCAGGTTTCTACGTCAAGTGCGCCTTATACGGAGAATATACCGAAAAATTTTAAAATGGAGTTCAATTAGTAGTAAAATTATTTGTGCGCGGTATACAGTGTGTGTATATATACATTTGCATGCATACATATACACACATACATTTATGTATATGTATATTTCATAGCTGAGCTCCCCATGCCATACGTAGGACTTGAGATGTTGCTTTACATGAAACTGCCTTCTACAGAAATACTGTCCGGCACCGGCCTTCTAGCAACAAACGCGCCGCGTTCGCTCTCATCGATAGCTTTAATTACTTCTCGCATCCGCCGAGTTCCGAAGCAGACGATACTCCAAAACTATCGTCTGCGTCGAAAAGTATCGTCTGCCGAGTAAAAAAAAAAAAAAAATTTGCTTTTCCTACCCCATCCGAAATGTCTATCGAAGTTTCTTTTAAATATCCCTCTCCCCCCCCTTTCTTGCAACAACACAAAATCGCCCCCCCCCCCCATATTAAAAATCCACGCCCGCGAGCTCTCCTTAAAACACGGCCATCCCTCTTTCCCCGATCGACCCGCGCGCCACCTGTCGTCGGAATTTCTTCCCACCATTTTTAAGGGTCCCGTGCTATTGACAGATCCTCGTTCGCTCGGAAGTCATTAGCGAAGGCTCCAATCGATAGACGGGGCAGGGACGATATAATTTGTTCCTCGGGGGATGGAGACGGGGGTGGAGGAAGGCCCCTTTTGTGTTGTCGGCATGATTAAAGTATTTAGGACAGCGATAGGGGGATGTTTCGTTTAACGGTTGTTTTTTTTTTGGTCGAGGGGGGGGGGGGTGAGTTCCTGTCCGGCCGGCGATGTGACATGCTTGTACGGCATGAATCCGTCATTTTTTCAGTGCTGCCAAAACATGGGTTTGAAACTTTTGTAACAACCCGCCGAGAGGAGGCCGGATCGACAGAGCCAGTAATGGTGAACAGGGGAAACGATTAAAGGGAAACGGGGGGGGGGGGAGATAGAGGTGAACCTCCTCTTGGACAGTCTCGTTAGTGTGCGAGGCAGTCAAGATATATATGTTGTTTAACTTCAGTTCCGTTCGTTGGAACACTACACTGGCAGACTCCCTTGTCTCTAGAAGCAACTTTACGCAGCGTTTCAGCAAAGCGTTTTCCTTTGTTACCGCAAATTAATGTCACATAATATTGTAAATAGTTCTGTAAATACAAGCTTTTATGTTTTATCTCAGTTTCCTATTCAATGCCAAGCACCGCACTAACAACAAATTTCAACATACACACACACACATAAATATATATATATATATATACAGTGATTTCAGCTTATAAGAATCACGTTTGTTATTACTGTTTTTGATTCTTATAAGCGGTTGATTCTTATAACCGAAACTTCCCTTTGGACAGGCACACATACAGAATTATATACTCGTACATATATATAAACACACAGGCACATATATACATAATTTACCATTAAATACTCTTTAATTTACGTTATTTATCATTTATTAAAATTATGTTTTATAATTTTAAAAATACTCAATTTCTAAACAAATACTATAACTCAATTTCTAGACCTATAAGTAACAACACAGGATTATAAAATCAACAAGAGGCAGCTTCTCTTTGACTACACTTTGGAAGAGCATCATATCTAATTAACAAGTTCTGTTTTTCAGAAAAACTAAGAGTTTTCCTTGTTTTTATCATATTTGAATTCGAGTATCAAAAAGTTCTAACACTAACTGGCAATTTTGTTAGAAAACTAAAGTGAATACTAGCGACGTATGCTTATTACAGTCTCAGACGAAGATTCACTTTATAGCTTACGTTTCACGGTTTGATTCTGAATCAAACCGTGAAACGTTTGATTCAGCATCTGGTTCATCTGATTCAGCAAAATGGATCCGTTTACGTTTCACAGTTTGAAGTGCTGAATCCACTGTCCCGTTTGCGTAAGTGATGGTGGACACTTCGCGGAAGATTTATGTGTTTCAGGGTCCAGATATCCACAACCAGGAAGTAAGTGGTGGGAAAAAAGGAGTGCCTGTCTGCAGAAAAGCGAAATCGGACCCGGGTGAGTTAGATGCGCCTGGGTAAAGCTAATAAGACAGTGTTTAGCAAAAACGTATAAGAAGAAACTCTTATGTTATGTCTAAAGGAATGTATTTTACGACTGTTTTCCACCCCAAAGTTTTATCAATCTTTCTTTTCAAAAACTTAAGAAAGAATTTCGTACCTTTTGAGAGTTCAAGTGGCATTTTTTGGAAAAATGAAAGGAAGGCGAAAAGATTGCAAACTGATTCTTATAACCGGTGGATTGATTCTTTAAAGCGGAAATTTTAACATGGAAATAATACATTTGTTTTTGTTTTTGCGATATTGATTCTTATAAACGGTTGATTCTTATAACCACTGATCACTATAAGCGGTGATTACTGTATATACAGGGTGTCCATAATTAAAGTCCGACTTTCAAAAGGCTGCAAAAAAAGAACCACTGGTCAGAATGACAATATGGCATAACAAAAAAAAGTTCCAAAATGTTACAGCGCCATCTATTGATACATTTTGGAACTTTTTTATTATGCCAAATCGATTTCCCCTTCTTCCAGTATATTCAGTTCAAATTTGAAGTCATTCTGAACAGTGGTTCTTTTTTTGAAGCCTTTTGAAAGTCGGACTTTACATATATATGTGTGTGTGTGTGTGTGTGTGTGTGTGTGTATATACATTACCCCACGATAATGGACCGGACAGCAAGATGTGATGGTATAAGGGAAAGAATACATGCCTTAACAGGGGGATGGTCCCCCACGTGCTGCAATTACACTAGCAACCCTTCTGGGCATACTTTCAACAAGGTTTTGATACACTTCTACGGATATTTGTGTCCATTCCTGCTGCAAGAATGTCGCCAAATCAACTGTAGATCTCGGACGTGGTTCCCTGGTCCGTAAGCGTCGCTCTAACGCGTCCCACAAATGTTCTATGGGGTTCAGGTCGGGACTCTGAGCAGGCCAGGGAAGACATTTTACATCCATATCTTGATACCACTGCTTGACAGAGGCTGCAACGTGACATGGAGCGTCGTCGTTCTGGAAGTAACATTCGCCCATTCCATAAAATTGCCAGAGCGTAAGAAGAACCCGATTGTCCAAAATGTTCCTGTAGGCGTCGGCGTTCAATTTACCAGAACAACATGCAAAAGTTCCAGGCCATACCACGAAAAACACCTCCAAACAAGGGCAAACACCTACAACCACCACCACCGGACTTGAGAGTTGGAACGATACACTCTGGTAACAGACGTTCTCCTGGCATTCGCCAATCTTCCATCCGACTGGAAGAGCGTGTTAGAGCGACTCGTAGCTCCATAAAACAGTTTCTAAGTGGTCCGCAGTCCAGTTGCGACGTTGCAAACACCAAGCGAGTCTGCCGGCTTTGTTGGATGGGGTGATGTTTGGTTTGTGTGCGGCAACACATCCGTGGATATTGAGGGCGTGCAGTTCTTACCGCAAAGTATTGGGGTGCACCGTAACCCCTGTTGAAACTCACTGTTGATGATTTGGTGTGGTTTCTTGCGGTTCTGACGAACGTCACGTTTCAGGACACGCCGATCCCATTCGGTCAGTTTATGGTGATGACCAAAGTATGCAGTTCGTGTCCCAACTCCCGTAGTCTTCCACTTCTTCAGGACATCACCGACAGTTGACCGTGGCTGGGATAATTCTACCGCAATTGCGCGAATAGACTTGCCACTGATGTGACAACCAAGTACAACGCCTCTTTCAAAGTCACTCAGTTTCTTTCGTTTAAGCATTTGCAAAAAATCCGACATGCAGTCGGATAGACCATACGCCCTGTTAAGGGCGAAAGGGGCTCGCGATAGTAAGAACAGGAACCCCCGCTGCCCTATACGTCTCCAGACACGTCCTGGGTGGTCGTCAGGACACAGTTGGAAACAGGACTCGTCACTAAAGACCCCAGTCAGCGCAGTTCCAATTGAATCGAGTTAAGCACCTCTGTATCTGGACTTGAGGGGTGTGCAGGCGTGAGGCGATTCCGGTTTCTCAGTCTTCTGTCGATGGTCATGTTGGACACTTGTGTGCGGGTCACGCGTCGCAAGCTTGACGACGACGAATCCGTTGCTGATGTGAGAATCCCACAGCTGATGTGAGAATCGGTGTGTCTTTCGGTTCTGTCGTGGTCCTAGGTCGACCTGGTGCTTAAATCTACCGTTGTCGACCGACTCTTGCCAGCATCGCTTTGACCCAGATGTCGATCGATTTGTCCAACCAGCTTCTTTCATTTCGATGACACGGCCGTTTTCAAACTCTGAAATAGGCTCGTCACGACTAGGAATCCTTCGGTGAGGCATTGATAGGGTCGACGTGAGGTATCAGCAGTCGAATAGCAAATGAAATTTTGGATTCAGATCGAGAGTCTCTCCTTCGATACGCCTGCTGGATGCGCAGTTCGGATGCGCTGGAGCTCCCGATATATTCATTCGCTGGACACCCAATTTTAATTGTTTGCATGTTCGGTCGAAACATACGAAATTTCATTACAATCGGACAATACCTTCTTGAAGCGTGGAGTGTGTGGCAATTGGCGAATGTTTGAATAATCTAAGAGCTAATTAAATGTAAAGCGCATGCGCTAGACCAGAGCTCCGCAACCTTTTATCTTCCACGGCACAACAACGTTTTTTTTTCGATAATTCCGCGGCACACCACAAGAAAAAGCTTGCAAATATATAAATTACAATAAATACGTATATGTTTTTATTAGATAAAAAAAACACAACAAAATAACTCTATGTATCAAGATAATTATAATCATTTAAGTTTTATATATATCATTTTGAACTGTACACCAACGCAAGAACAAAAATATAAAATTATAGTTTACAGGTAAAAAAATTTTCTCTTTAAATTTTCATATTAAAATTTGATTTTTGGTATTTACTTAAGCCTAATAAATCAAAGTTAATTTAAACATAACTAATTTATTTATGAGATATTTGAGATTGTTTTGATAAACGTGCGTTTTATATTTGCACGTTTTATATATGGCTCTATAACAGAAAGAGCTACAGATCATGGTCAAGGCCCTTTAAATAGGATCGTTTGTCATTTTCAGTTAGAACCAGTGTCGAAAAACTTTGTTAGCATAAGTATTTCGTAGAAAATGGGAGCACAATTGCAATGGCCTTGTCAGAAAATTGTGGATATTCTTTCTTAACTGAAATCCAGAAATATGACGCTCGAGCGTACATACAATGTATGGCTAACAACATGTTTTTGTTTTGTGTATAATTTGGACCCAGAAAAATTACATATTAACAAAAAGTTAGCGGAA
>OU015490.1:258023448-258028448 GCA_907164885.2 Dolomedes plantarius
AAGAATTTAGAGTTGCACAAAGTGAGGACGAAGAATTGAAAGTAATTTTTGATAGGGCGAAAAAGAAGACGCCCGAAGAAAATAAGTACGTGGTGGTAAACGAGATGTTATTTTACCAGAAAAAAAATAACGATGGAACCACTAGAAAACTGCTTATTGTGCCTCGAAAGTATCGAGAGAAATTAAAAAGACTCTGCCACGAACAAACTAATGTTCATTTAGGCGTTGCTAAGATGAAAGACTCATTAACTCAGTATTTTACTGGCCATATTGTCACTTAGATATAAATGATTACGTGTCGGCTTGTGACAAATGTCAAAATGGGAAATGCCCTAATGTTAAGAATTATAAGAAACGTCTTAACACTGTTAATTCCCGCCGAACACCAGGCTAAGCCGAAGTTTAGTCGTAAAAGTTTAAATGTATATTATAAGTATGTTGATTAATTGTAGTTTCAGTGTAAAAATGTGACCAGAAATTAATGTGTATTCGTTTGAGTAATGTATTTTATGAATTGTAACATGTAATTGTTTGTAAATTTGAACGACTCGACCATAGAAGTTGAGTTTTGCTTTAAAGGAAAATTCAGGTGAAATTCCTTTGACGTTGTCATAATATAACGGTTTTGTAGTGGCAAACGCCATATGACGGTTTTATGTATGCCGTGTTGGAATGCCTCAGATAGGCTTTAATTAATGTTCAATTGTAACATTTTATGTTCTGTTTTGTTTGTTGCATAAGCCAGTAGAATGCCTCAGAAAGGTATGGGCTAACTTTTAAATGCAAATGTGTATGTTTTGTGTATACCTAAGAAGGTAGTAATTGGAGTCAAAATACACTCCGTACGGTGTTTGAATACCGCAATTGGATGATTTATTGTGAAATCGATAAGTTTTGTCTGAAGAGTTGTTACGACAACAGATAAATGTAAGTGTTGTCAAAGAATCCAAGTGATTACAAGGAATGTGAAGTTTGTGAGTTTTTTTTGATAAGGAATGAGCCAATGAGCTATTTTGTTATAATTTTATGTCAGTCAGTACTGAAAAAATTAGACCCTAAATCGATTGTGAATCCTATAGTAGGATAAAATGAATATTTAAATTTAGGTCACTGATGACTGTTCACTTAAATGGAAAAGATTGGATCACAGGTAATCGTGAACGAATTAATTTCCCTGATCCAAGATTTACGGAAAGCCGAGTATTAAATTGATTTATGACTATAAGTGTTAAATGTATTAAAAACATGAGTAAGAAAATTTAAAATTTTCATGTGTATTAGTAACCGTGATGATATGTTCTGTATGAAGTTTAAGTATCCATTTTGGATTTGTGTTTAATTTTATTTGTGTAAAGTTGTTTCATGGTAACTGTGTTTAATATCAATTTGAGAATTTATTTGTGTCATGTGATCACAATTAAGGTAAATTATGGGATCCCAGTTGAGTGATTTACTAGTTATAAATTTTTATGTAGTGTCATGTGTACATACTAGTGTTCTAGGAATTTAATCTTTTTTTTTTTTGATTAACATGTATTAGTATACTGTTTTATTTAAATTTTTTGCCATGACTTGTTATATTATTGTGTGATTTTTATAATTTCTTTGCTACGGCATGTTCTCTTATTAGAGATTTTAAAGTGCGTAAATTTTAGGTATAAATTCCTTTTGTTGTGCTTTTAAAAATAATACTTTGAAGTACAGTTAAAAATTTTTCTTTCATGAAGGTAAAGCCAGAGTTTGATCAAAATTAACGGTCTACTCGTAATGTCAATTGGGTGTGCATTTGCCTTCGGGAAAAGTTTTTATAATTGAAATTGTCCTGAGAAGGACCATGTTTTTGTTCTGTTTTTTGCAGGTGAAACTCTCTGCAGAAAAACATCTGGGGAGGGGAGGAATTTAGTCTGTAATGACTTGGTGTCTCTTTTCACACCCGGGATTTCTGAGAAGGCCTGGCGGCAAGACGGCCATTATTCCCCTACCGTATTCATCGGTGACAGTCGTTTTGTCACCGAGTTGTAGCAGACGCCGCGTCGCCATCGGACAATTAGGAAGCCGTCTTCTGTAAAGAATCCTCCCTCCATGCAGACAAAGCCTGTCCGGAGGAAAAACGTTTAGCCTTTAGCGGAAGACGCGGAATAGTTTGAAGACGGTTTACGGAAAGGAAATCAAGAGAGCCGCTTCAACCACCCACAGGCGTTTGTGAGGGTATATATTCGCCACCTTGATGTAAATGGGGGCAGATGACCTTTTTTTTACAGGTGTGAAAAACCTCCATCGTCGGACGTGTGCCAGAGACGGAGAGCCTGCTGTATCCCTCTCATGATGTCCTGAACCCCGCGAAATAGCTTCAGATAGTGCTTATCTTTTTTTGTAATTATTGTATAAAGCCTATATTTAATCGGGATGCAAATAAAGCAGTTTGTAAATATTAAAGGCTGTCAGTCTTAGTTTTAGGCAAAGTCCTTACATTATGTAACCGTTTTTCCGCATTTAGCGTTTACTTCAGTCTGTCCCTTGAGAAACGATAGGTCGAGACTACACTGTATATATATATATATATATATATATATATATATATATATATATATATATATATATATATATATATATATATATATATATATATACAGTGATATCTGTAATTTTACATACAAAACGTATATTTTACCCATTCTTGTTTACTGTGGCGAGCCGCTGATTACAGGATCAGAGCAAATTTTTCACCTTTGTGAGGTTTTTCAAAATCAGGCTCTTTTTCAGATTATGGGGAATTTTTCAGATTACGGGGGCAGTGAAGACAACACCCATTGACAGTATGCTGCTCAGCACTGATAACAGGCCTTTCAGGATGATTATTCAAGAAAGAGCCCTTCTCCTTTGGGAGAGAATACTTAGAATCCCTGGGTGCTTGTCCCTGTGGAACCAGGACTCTCTAGGCTGTGGGAGGAACTTGAAATCACAAAATAGAAATTGGCCGGGCCACGGCCAGTGACCCTCACCCCTTCTACTGCCTTAGGTAACAATAGATCCTTAATTTCTCGACATTTCTAAAGGGCGGTCTATTATAGGTGCATTTACCTTATTATCGGATTCGAAGGCCGCACTTCAAGCAATTGATGCGCCCAGCCACTCCCGAACTTTAACCATCGATGATTGCTTAAATCTCCTCAACTGGCTTGCCAGTAATAATGAGATAGTAGTTCTCCAGTGGATTCCGGCCCACTGTGGAATCCAGGGAAATGAGGACTTCTTGGTAAAGAAGGGGGCCTCTGTCCTTCAGAGAACTAATACCAGACTTCCTTTTAATAATATCAAATCTATCTATATATATAAAACAGTTCCGTAACTGACTCATTCATTCACTGACTGACTGACTGACTGACATACAACGCACAGACCAAACCGCTGGAAATAAAGGGCTGAAATTTTGCGTGGCGATTCTTTTAATAGTGTAGGGGAGCACTAAGAAAGATTTTTCAAAAATTCTTCTTAGATTTTTTTAAATTAAATTTTTAAGCTGTTTTTTAAACTTTTTTTACGTTTGCATTTAAAATAATACATTGAGGGTTATAAAATTTATATCGCGAGAAAGATCCTAAAAATTCCTTCAAAATGAAATTTTTTTCGAATTTTTACCTCCATTTCCTGATTTTTGGTGAATTTTTAAAGATTAATTTTTAGAATTTAATTTATTAAATGCCGATCACGTGATTTCTTTTTCTGGTACTTTCAATAAATTTATCGTCACGTGCGTAACAACTAAATAGACAAAAAAAATATTTTTTTCTCTTTCTAATGCGGCAGACGATTGGATATTATCCAAAAAAAATGCATATCCCTTACGATTTTTTTATAAATATATATATATAGATAGATATATATTTTACATCAATTGTATACATTGATCATCGCATTTATTATAAATATATATATTCATTTTTTGGCATAAATTGCATACGTTGACCGTTGTATTTAATTTGAATGTACTCCGTAGCGAAGCGCGGGTTTTCAGCTAGTACTAATATATAAAGAGAGAGAGCAGATTTTGTAAGTTTGTTTATATGTGGAAGGCAATCTCCGGAACCACTGAACCTATTTGAAAATTTCTTTCACTATTTGAAAGGTACATTATTCCAGATGGACATAGGCAATATATTATGTACTATATCTGATCAGTAGAAAGAAAGTTAGGGGCCTAAATGTTGAGCTGATGCTTCACCTTTAAAACTTTTCGTTTGTCAATCATAGTCAAGTAACCATAGCAACACATCAAACTACATTTTCATTCATTATCAGTAAAACATTTAATATTTTAAAGATTCAAGTGGAGGAGGTATTGATAAATACAAAAAGGATTTTTGAAATTGGCAACGTTTAAGGGTTTACTAATATATAAAGATACTATTATATACTATATAAACTACTATTTACTAATATATACTATTATAAAGATACTATTTACTAATATATAACATTTAAGAAAATTACTTTTCAAACTACGCTTTTTATTGGACATTTTTGGTAAAAAAAAAGATATACAATTTATTGGCTGTCAACTGGAAATTTATTGGTATAATATCACAGGACTTTATTTAACTTATAAACTGTATGCTTTGAATTTATGTACAATTTTATGCACAATTTGGGTAAATCGAACTTGAATTATTGAACTTTATTCAAAAATCAGTGTGTTTCATTGAAACTGTGAAATTTATTGATTATTTCGAATAGGTCTATGGTTGTTCCTTTTAATTGATTAATTATAAATTTATTGCCTATATTGACAGTTGTATTCAATTTGAATATTTTCTTCTACGTTATTTTGTCTATAAAAATATCCGTTACGATTTTTTTTATAAATATATATATATATATATATATATATTTGGCATTAATTGCATACATTGACCGTTGTATTTAATTTGAATGTACACCGTAGCGAAGCACGGTTATTCAGCTAGTTGTACATAAAGAACATCTTCAGGGATTCTTTCCGC